>JAWNOR010000141.1:0-30431 GCA_035045885.1 Drosophila borealis | reverse complement strand
ATTAATTACCTTCTATTAATATATGATGAGCTCATGTAACTGTGACTCCTGATGTTAATAAAATTGCAGTATTTATCAATGGGTTAAAAGAAATAGTTCCGGAAGGAAGTTGTGACGCCCCGAAATAAATAAAATTATACCTCATCGTAAGCCAATTGTTACGGGGTAAGTCTGTAGACGTTGATATGTTCCTTCTCGAGAAACATCTCGTCATCATTGGTAAACAGTTAAAATAGTAATAATATTACCAAAAAAAAATAATGATGTATCGTATTGATGAAATCATTTAATTATTCCTGAAATAGTAGTTATAGACCCAATTGCTCCTGTTAATGGTCATGGACTGTAATCAACTAAATGAAAAGGGTTATTTGAATGTGTAGACATACATATATATAAATAACTAGCGGGTATATCCAGGCCTTGCCCGTGGCACGTATGTTATAAAATCAATGGTTTCAAACAAATTTGAAATGATTTTGAAACTGATCGGACGGTAAGCAAACAACTTTCATACAAACGTTTTCCGCCAATTTACCACTGTTGCGAGTGGAATTTCCCAAATCGCTGAAACACGTATTTATTTCATTCTTATGTAGAACTTTGAAAATAAGTTTGAAGCAAATCGGACACAATTTAAAACTTCGTACAAAAAATCTTTGAGCCGCATTCCACCCGAAAAAGTTTGGATTCTGCAAAAAGTGTGAAACACGTCTCAAATGATTTTTCTTATAGATCTTTGGAAACGAATTTGAGCGCAAAACGAAACCCACCAAATTTGTAACCTCCATTTCCACCAAGGAGGAACGGATTTTTCGAAAAGTGTGAAACATCCCTCAAATGAATTTGAACAAAGATCTTTGAAAATAAGTGTGGGGCCGATCGGATGGTATGCAAAAAACTTTCATAAAACCGTTTTCCGCCAATTTACCACTGTTGCGGGTGGAATTTTCCAAATCGCTGAAATACGTATTTATTAAGTTCTTATGTAGTGCTTTGAAAATAGGTTTGAAGCAAATCGGACACAACTTAAAACTTCGCCGAAAAAATCTTAAAATCGCATTCCCCCCGAAGAAGTTTGAATTCTGCGAAAAGTGTGAAACACGTATCAAATGATTTTTCTTATAGATTTCTGGAAATGAATTTGAGCGCGAAACGTCACCCACCAAATCTTTGACCTCCATTTCCACCAAGGAGGACCGAATTTTTCTAAAAGTGTGAAACACCCCACAAATGAATTTGAACAAAGATCTTTGAAAATAAGTGTGGGGCCGATCGGATGGTTAACAAAAAAGTTACATACAAACGTTCTTCTCGATTTTTCCACACTTGCGGGTGGAATTTCCCGAAACCCCGTCTTAACGTGCACTTACATCACATAAGGTAGCTACAGTGAAAATTTCAGCTTCCTAGCTCTTACGGTTTGGGCTGTGCGTTGATCACCAATCAGTCAGTCAGTCAGTCAGTCAGGACAAACAGTTATATATATAGAGATTAGTTAACTTCTCTAGAGTTTAAAGTTCTTAAAATAGCAAATACATAAGATTCAATTATAGCAACAGCTGATTCAAGAACTAATAAAGCAATTTGGGCGACTAATAAAAAAGTGACTATCATCCATAAATTATAAAAAATAGTCATAAAGGTAAGGCTAATGAAAGGGTTAACGTTAAATGACTTGTTCGTGTGAAAATAAAGGGAATAACCCTATAAAGTTATTAAAAAGAATAAGGGAAAATAAAGAAATAAAAATAAAAGCTGACCCATTATGTCCTGATGGGCCTAAAAGAGTTTTAAATTCTTTACGAAGGGTTGATAAAATTGTATTTCGAAATACATTATAACGAGAAGGTATTAATCAATAAATTGAAGGGATCATTAAAAGACCTAAAAATGTACTTATTCAATTTATTGATAAGCCAAAGATTGCTGAGGGGTCAGATACAGAAAATAAATTTGTTTTCATTTTCAATTTATAGAATTTAAATTAATATTTTTTAATTCATTTGATTTAGGAGAAGAAGGTATGTAGGCGTAATAATTAATAGAACAAATTAAAATAAAAGTAATAGACAAAAAAAATAAAGTTTATCATTTGATTTTGATTTGCGGGATTAAAAATATTCGGGTTTCTACATCTAATAAACGAAACCCGTCATTGCAATTTCATTTGTAGGAATTAAATATGAATCAACATTATTAAAGTCTGAACATTCATAACTTCAGTATCATTGATGACCAATTCCTTTTAAAGTTACTGAGGGTTCGTTAATTTTATCAAGTAGGTATACTAATCGTAAGTAAGGGAATGCAATAAATAATAAAATAATAGCTGGTAAAATGGTTCAAATTATTTCAATTAATTGACCATGTAGAAGAAAACTGTTATTATAGTATTTAACAAATAATATAAATATTAGATATCCGACTTAAACAGTAATTATTACTAAAAATCATAAAAGCGTGGTCATGAAAAAAAAATTAATTGTTCTATTTAAGGAGAGGCTCTATCTTGAAAGCCTAAATTAGCTCTTGTTAACATTTATTTTCCAATAAAAGTAAAGATCCTTTATGTATGGAGCTTAAATCCGTTGCACTAATCTGCCATATTAGAAATTAATTAGTTAATAAAGGTAATTCAGAATATCTATTTTCAGCAGGAGGAGTGTTTTGGTACCATTCAATTGAAAAATTTAATTGAATTGGGTAAATTACCTGACGTTGAGAAACTAAACTTTCTCAAATAATATAGAAAAAAATATAATTCGTAGTAGAAATAGACGAACCAATAGTTGAAATTACATTTCAAGTTGTGTAAGCGTCTGGGTTATCAGAATAACGACGAGGTATTCCAGCTAATCCAAGGAAAAGTTGACGAAAAAGGTAAGATTTTCCTCAATAAATATAACAATAAATAAAATTTGTAATCATTTATTATTTATAGTTAAACCAGTAAATAAAGGATATCAATGGACAAATCCTGCTATAATAGCAAATACAGCTCCTATTGATAAAACATAGTGAAAGTGAGCAACAACATAGTATGTGTCATGTAAAATAATATCTACTGATGACTTTGCTAGTACAACTCCAGTTAATCCTCCACTGTAAATAAAAATACGAATTATAAAGCTCTTAAAATAGCTGGGGAGTTAGAAAGTTGTGTTCCATGTAGAGTAGCTAGTCAACTAAAAATTTTGATAGTCGTTGGTACTGCAGTAATTATTCTTACTGTGAAATAAGCTCGGGTGTCTACGTCTATTCCTACAGTAAATATATGATGTGCTCATACAATAAACCCTAATAATTCAATTGCTTGTATTGCGTAAATTATTCCTAGAGATCCAAAAGTTTCCTTTTTACCTAATTCTTGACTAATAATATGTGAAACTATCTCGAATCCAGGTAAAATTAAAATGTAAACTTCTGGGTGACCAAAAAATCAGTATAAATGTTGGTATAAAATTGGGTCTCCTCCGCCATCTGGGTCAAAAACTGAGGTATTAAGATTTCGGCCTGTTAATAATATAGTGATAGGTCTAGCTAAAACAGGTAGAGATAAAAGTAATAATAAAGCTGTAATTACAACTGATCAAACGAATAAAGGTATTCGGTATTCGGTTCCTGAAGATCTCATGTTAATTATAGTTGCAATGAAATTTACAGCCCCTAAAATTGAAGAGATTCCAGCTAAATGTAGTGACATATCCATATTCGCACCCACCCTTTATCATAACTTAGCACACAAGCATAAGTATAAGAATAAAAATGTCGAATATTGTAAACAAAAAGCCTGGTGATAACATCGACATTGGTCAAGGTCAAACTGTCCCCTTTTGGTAGATATAAACAATTCACCCTAAATATCACGCCACTGCCAATGTTCCCATCAGAGTACTATCCCACGCTTAATTGCTGACGCAGCTCAAACTTCACTCAATTTTGACTCAAGCTCTCTCAAAACGAAGTTTGCTAAGCGACCGCAACAGATAGATGAGTTAGTTAATATTCGGCAGGCAAATCTGAATGTATTCATTATAAAAATAAGCTGTTAGTGAAAATAAAGAATTGAAATATATTTTTTTAAATTAATTAAACGTGTTAAACTTAATTGGCGCAGCCGGTAGGATACGTCGGGAAAAAGTAAAGATCGCTAAAGGATAATTAATTTCTAGATCTAAAGCACAATCGCGACCGAAATTGTTGTCGGTGTTTAACAAACGTTTTCTCGAATACGTATCCGCACAAGAACCTTCGAGTCACTAGTACTCTAATAACATTGACCCTTCGGGCAATAAAGCTACTACAGTTAATAATGACTGGCTTTGCATATCTTTTGATCCCTGCAATATGTTATTACTGGGTCTTATCAATAAGACACACACACAAAAAAAAACGTCGAAACAATAATAATTAATCACAAACTATAAACTAAATTAAAAGTACAAGGTACAAAAACAAAGTGCAAAGAAATAAATGTGCAAGAACAAAGTGCAAAATCAGAGAACTAAATAGTTAAAAAAAAAACCACAAACTCAAAAACAAAATAAATCTTAAGTTATATTAAACAATTTAGTTTTAGTTTTTAGTTTTTAAGCCCAGCAATACGACACTTTATACAAATGCCATGAATAACACAATTAAAGACGTAATTACAAATAAATTACCCGATAGCCTTTTCATGATGTTAGCCAGATACGACATAACGTCGAAACAGAAACTTAAACAAGTGGCACAAAGAGAAGGATTATACGAAAAGTAACTAATAGACCTTAAACTAATAACGTTCAGAGAAATCAAAATAACAATCGTAGGAACACGGGAAATGATCAGCAAAATGTTAACCCAGCCACCAGTTCAAGTGGCTATTCCAACACGAATCAGAGTTATCATGTACAAAATAAACAGAACACTAATTCCGAAGACAATCAAAAGGCTCACCACGAGTTCCAACAGAAATTAAATCAAGGTAGAACCCAAAATCCTTTAAACTATCAAAATCAGCCCTATTCACGCTTGAATGCGCCAAACCCTCCGACTAAACGTCAAAGAGATAGCAACAGTGGGCAGATGAAAATGGACACATCTGAAAATTTTCATCAGCAAGCCTCGGAACAAACAGAAGAAATCCATTCATAAAATTTATTATGAATGACGTAGTTCTAAAATGTGTCATTGACACAGGTTCAACCATAAACCTAATGAAAACAAACTGCTTAAATTTTCCAATATACAACGAAACACGTAAAGTTTACACCATAAATGTTGTTATTGAATTAAAACAAAGTATAAGGTTAGGAGCAAGCAAAATTTGTCCGAGTAATCAAAAATTCTATATTCACGACTTCTTCTCAAAAACTTTTTCAAAAAATGTGAAGCACCCCTGAAATGAATTTGAACATAGATCTTTGAAAATGAGTTTGGGAATGATCGGATGGTAAACAAAAAACTTTTATACAACCGTTTTCCTCCAATTTACCACTGTTGCGGGTGGAATTTCCCAAATCGCGGAAATACGTATTTCAAATAAGTTTGAAGCAAATCGGACACAACTTAAAACTTCGCACAAAAAATCTTTGAGTCGCATTCCACCCGAAAAAATTTGGATTCTGCGAATAGTGCGAAACACGTCCCAAATGATTTTTCTTATAGATCGAATTTGAGCGCGAAACGTCACCCACAAAACACCCCCCACCCTCTTTGACCCTCCATTTCCACCAAGAAGGAACGGATTTTTCGAAAAGTGTGAAACACCCCTCTAATGAATTTGAACAAAGATCTTTGAAAATAAGTTTGAGGCCGATCGGATGGTAAACAAAAAACTTTTATACAACCGTTTTCAGCCAATTTACCACTGTTGCGCGTGGAATTTCCCAAATCGTTTAAATACGTGTTTATTAAGTTCTTATGTAGAGCTTTGAAAATAAGTTTGAAGCAAATCGGACACAACTTAAATCTTCGCCGAAAAAATCTTTAAATCGCAATCCCCCCGAAGAAATTTGAATTTTGCGAAAAACGTGAAACAAGTATCAATTGATTTTTCTTATAGATCTCTGGATATGAATTTGAGCGCGAAACGACACCCACCAAATCTTTGACCACCATTTCCACCAAGGAGGAACGGACTTTCCTAAAAGCGTGAACACCCCTCAAATGAATTTGAACAAAGATCTTAGAAAATAAGATTGAGGCCGATCGGATGGTAAACAAAAAAGTTAACATACAAACGTTCTTCTCGATTTTTCCACACTTGCGGGTGGAATTTCCCGAAATCCCGTCTTAACGTGCACCTACATCACATAAGGTAGCTACAGTGAAAATTTCAGCTTCCTAGCTCTTACGGTTTGGGCTGTGCGTTGATCACCAATCAGTCAGTCAGTCAGTCAGTCACTCAGTCAGTCAGGACAAACAGTTATATATATAGGGATTGATATAGTTAATTTATTAACCTCCTCATCAGTAAATTGTAATATATAAAAATAATCAAACTACATCAACAAAATATCAATATCAAGCTGCTGCTTCAAATCGAAAGTAATGACTTTTAGAGAAATGATTATGTTTTAGTAGGGCGTTCGCAGAGCTTCCAGATGAACTTTACAAAATTGCTGTTTCGTTGGGGGAGCGTTTCTGCTCTGCACAAATTTAATTAGCTAGGTTTGATAAAAACACGTTTGTTCGCTTGAAGGTTATTTTTTCTTCTGTTCTGTATTTTCAGAGTACATTACATTGTATTAGTGTAAGTGAGGTGAATATCATTTTCATGTTCTGGTTCCGGAGTTACATGGCGGTTGGATGGCGACTGTCGGATACACTTCTTGTGTGAACAGATTACTTAAATGGCGAAGTAAACAAATTTATAAAAATGTTGTTCCGATAAGAACATGTACTCCATGGAATCCGGTAGCCATAAAACAAGTAGATCCGTAAACGGAGTCAGCAATTGTAATAGGAGCTTCAATATATTCATAGGCCTGAAGTATTGTAAAACAAACTCCTAGAAGGACGGTAAAAAATAATCCCTTGAGTAGTTTGTGATTAATTACCTTCTATTAATATATGATGAGCTCATGTAACTGTGACTCCTGATGTTAATAAAATTGCAGTATTTATCAATGGGTTAAAAGAAATAGTTCCGGCAGGAAGTTATGATGCCCCGAAATAAATAAAATTATACCTCATCGTAAGCCAATTGTTACGGGGTAAGACTGTAGACGTTGATATGTTCCTTCTCGAGAAACATCTCGTCATCATTGGTAAACAGTTAAAATAGTAATAATATTACCAAAAAAAATAATGATGTATCGTATTGATGAAATCATTTAATTATTCCTGAAATAGTAGTTATAGACCCAATTGCTCCTGTTAATGGTCATGGACTGTAATCAACTAAATGAAAAGGGTGATTTGAATGTGTAGACATACATATATATAAATAATTAGTTAACTTCTCTAGAGTATAAAGTTCTTAAAACAGCAAATACATAAGATTCAATTATAGCAACAGCTGATTCAAGAACTAATAAAGCAATTTGGGCGACTAATAAAAAAGTGACTAGTATATATGATATTGAGGGTCCTGTATTTCCTAATAAAGTTAATAATAAGTGACCTTCAATTATATTAGCAGTTAATCGAACTGCTAAAGTTCCTGATCAAATTACATATCTAATTGTTTCGATACAAACTGTAAAAGGTATTAAAATGGCTGGAGTTCCTTGAGGGACTAGTTGAGTATGGTTGATTCATCCATAAATTATAAAAAGTAGTCATAAAGGTAAGGCTAATGAAAGGGTTAACGTTAAATGACTTGTTCGTGTGAAAATGTAAGGGAATAACCCTATAAAATTATTAAAAAGAATAAGGGAAAATAAAGAAATAAAATAAAAGCTGACCCATTATGTCCTGATGTCATAAAAGAGTTTTAAATTCTTTACGAAGGGTTGATAAAATTGTATTTCGAAATACATTATAACGAGAAGGTATTAATCAATAAATTGAAGGGATTATTAAAAGACCTAAAAATGTACTTATTCAATTTATTGATAAGCCAAAGATTGCTGAGGAGTCAAATACAGAAAATAAATTTGTTTTCATTTTCAATTTATAGAATTTAAATTAATATTTTTTAATTCATTTGATTTAGGAGAAGAAGGTATGTAGGCGTAGTAATTAATAGAACAAATTAAAATAAAAGTAATAGAAAAAAAAAATAAAGTTTATCATTTGATTTTGATTTGCGGGATTAAAAATATTCGGTTATCTACATCTAATAAACGAAACCCGTCATTGCAATTTCATTTGTAGGAATTAAATATGAATCAACATTATTAAAGTCTGAACATTCATAACTTCAGTATCATTGATGACCAATTCCTTTTAAAGTTACTGAGGGTTCGTTAATTTTATCAAGTAGGTATACTAATCGTAAGTAAGGGAATGCAATATATAATAAAATAATAGCTGGTAAAATGGTTCAAATTATTAAATTAATTAATTGACCATGTAGAAGAAAACGGTTAATATAGTATTAAACCAATAATATAAATATTAGATATCCGACTAAAACAGTAATTATTACTAAAAATCAGTAAAGCGTGGTCATGAAAAAAAATTAATTGTTCTATTTAATGAGAGGCTCTATCTTAAAAGCCTAAATTAGCTCTTGTTAACATTTATTTTCCAATAAAAGTAAAAATCCTTTATATATGGAGCTTAAATCCATTGCACTAATCTGCCATATTAGAAATTAATTAGTTAATAAAGGTAATTCAGAAGGAGGAGAGTTTTGGTGTCATTCAATTGAAGAATTTAATTGAATTGGGTAAATTACCTGACGTTGAGAAACTAAACTTTCTCAAAAAATATAGAAAAAATATAATTCGTAGTATAGAAATAGACGAACCAGTAGTTGAAATTACATTTCAAGTTGTGTAAGCGTCTGGGTTATCAGAATAACGACGAGGTATTCCAGCTAATCCAAGGAAATGTTGAGGAAAAAGGTAAGATTTACCATAATAATATAACAATAAATAAAATTTGTAATCATTTATTATTTATTGTTAAACCAGTAAATAAAGGATATCAATGGCCAAATCCTGCTATAATAGCAAATACAGCTCCTATTGATAAAACATAGTGAAAGTGAGCAACAACATAGTATGTGTCATGTAAAATAATATCTACTGATGACTTTGCTAGTACAACTCCAGTTAATCCTCCACTGTAAATAAAAATACGAATTATAAAGCTCTTAAAATAGCTGGGGAGTATGTTAATTCAGAGAAATTGTTGAATATAAAAACTTCTACTTGGTTTAAATCAGATATAAACGAAATAATTCCATACCCAGACGAAAATAATAACATTTTGACAGAAAAAGCTCATGAAAAATATTTTACAGAAGACAAAAAAGTTTATAGCAAAGAAACAAAAAAATTAATTAATAATGAATGTATAACAGGAATTTTTAAACCAAATAACATCAGAATGTAGTTATACTAAAACTTTAAAAAATTTTCAAATCAACTATGTAGAACCAAATATAATTTTAACTTGGAATTTACCAAAAACTATATTAAACCACAATTGTATAAATAACGAAATAACAATAGAAGGAAACAATTTAATAAAAATCTTTAATTGTTCACTGCAAATTAATGAAATTTTAATTTCAAACAACATGTTAAATTCAAATTCACTTGAGGGGTGTTTCACACTTTTAGGAAAATCCATTCCTCCTTGGTGGAAATGGAGATCAAAGATTTCGTGGGTGACGTTTCACGCTCAAATTAATTTCCAGAGATCTATAAGAAAAATCATTTGATACGTAGCTTCCTACTTTTCGCAGAATTCACACTTTTTCGGGGGGAATGCGATTTAAGAAGTTTTAAGTTGTGTCCGATTTGCTTCAAACTTATTTTCAAAGCTCTACATAAGAACTTAATAAATACGTATTTCACCTATTTGGGAAATTCTACCCGCAACCGTTGTAAATTGGCGGAAAACGGTTATATGAAAGTTTTTTGTTTACGATCCGATCGGCCCCAAACTTATTTTAAGTTGTGTCCGATTTGCTTTAAACTTATTCTCAAAGTTCTACACAAGAATGCAATAAATACGTGTTTCAGAGATTTAGGAAATTCCACTCGCTACAGTGGTAAACTGGTGGAAAACGTTTGTATGCAAGTTGTTTGTTTACCGTCCGATCAGTTTTAAAATCATTAAAAATTTTTTTGATAACATTGATATTATAACATACGTGCCTCGGGCAAGGCCGGGTTATACCCGCTAGTCATGATATAAAAAATGCCTGGTGGAGAGGCATCGCCCGATCCCACTTATGATGTCGGATCAGAGAAATCACTTCCTTTGTAAATTAGGCATACTGGCAGCACAGGAAGTCCCGAGTATCGTTGTAGGTACAAAAAGATTATATTCTTAGGAGCACGTCCGTTCGCTTTGACTTTCACTTTTCGAATAGAATGATTTTCATCGTCGTCTAGCATACTACTCATGCTCTTTTCATTCTACATTCTTCTCTGACTTTTAGTACTGTTAGTGAACACACTGAACGTTATACAACACACTCGGGCCATGCTCGGCAGAGACCATGCTTTCAGTAGCAACCCTAATACAAGTAGGACAGCAATATTGAATAGCATTACCTTCTGTCTGTTTCTTACTAACACTTAATCGTTAACATTGAAAAATAATACTCACAGTAATTTGTTGGATACCCGACGTATATATGTTGCTCATGCTACACCACTCCTTCAGTTGCTTATTGTTGGATACACGACATATATATGTTGCCACCACTCCTTCACTTGCTAATCAACAATTTTCTGATCAAACACGGCTATACGTTTCAGATGCTTAAATACTGTCAGCTCGTCTGTTAACAGAATCTTCATCTCAATTGGAGAGCTTCGATTTCTGATTTGTTTAAACTAATGTACTAGTTGCCCAACCTCTTTTTGTTGCAACTTGGTCCAAAGTTAACATGCACATACTTTCAAACTCAATAAACATGATTTTATGATCTACATCAACTTTGAGTTTTACTACAGTTCCTCTTTTAGTCACTTGCAAGTCAACATAATTCAAAATGCTTCTGCCGAGAATTGCTTCGAAACATGAAACTCGATTTTCTTTTGGATATTGACAATCTTAAAGTGTCCAAAGGTCAGAATGTAGCCGTCAGCTGTACCCATTAGAGTCGTAGAACATCCGGTTCACTCTCTGATTCCTAACTTCTGATAGACACACCTACGCATAAGGCTCCGGTATCCACTTAACCTGCCCCACAATCGACGTCTTTCAATTCTAAGCCAGAAGAAGTGAATGTGCTTAATGACTTTAACATCAACTTCTCGTATCGGACAACATTCGTCGTTTTTTCTTTTTTCTTGTTTATATTGGCTCCCACCATTACACTGCACGACACGGTGACCTGGCGTACCACAATTAAAACAAGTAACACGTTCTAGTTGGGAGCTCCCGACTAGGGGATACCCTGAGCCCTATTCTTCCAACACCAAATGCAGCTCACTGTCCTAAAAATACTTTTTCTTGTTATTCCCTGAACGCATTAAAAATGGTTAAAAAGGGTATAATGTGTTTATGAATGTATGTAACAGGCAGAAGGAAGCATCTCCGACCCCACAAAGTATATATATTCTTGATCAGCATCAATAGCCGAGTCGATCTAGCCACGTCCGTCTATCTGTCCGTCCGTCCGTATGTATGAACGCAAGGATCTCAGAAACTATAATAGCTAGAGACTTGAAATTTAGCTGTAGGTCCTCCTAGTGCCCACGCAGACCGAGCTTGATTCCGATATTCTTTAACTTGCCCCGATTCGGAGTAATCGATAAAAATCGATATCGAAATCCTCTTCTTTGAGCAAATTTGGTAAATAATATGAGCCAGAGTCACCAAACTTGACATGAAGCTTCTAGAATAGCATGTATATATCAAGTATCTTTCATTTTGTACCTATCGCCACCCCCTCCGCTACCACGTCAAAGCTATAAATCAAGTAAATTATCCAACTTGTATTTCCCATCAATTTAAGCCACAATTAATTGATCAATTGACTTTTGAGAATACAGAAATATTCTATATTATATTCTACAATAAGATGTACTGTCGAAAATTTCATTAAGATCGGTTAAGAAACACAAAAGTTATCTGCGCACGTGTTAGCATCAGCTAGCTCAAATTCCAAGAATTTCTGTATGCATGTAAACACACATATTCATGCGCGTCTGCTTTGAACTCAATCAACAGCATGGGAATTGCGATTGTATTGTTTTCTGTGCTGCTATTTGGATTCGTTTTTTTCTCATTAAAACTTAATTGTTGGTTTGGATATTGAGTAGTGTAATGATGACATCTTCCACTTGTATAGAATTGTAAGTGTTCCACATATAAATTTTTCAAACTGGTAGTTAAATATACGTCAGTGCTGCTTTGCATTGTTCATAAGAATGATTTTATTCACAGTCAATATAATGAACTTAGCCTATGGATACATGTATATACTAATGCTGTTATTGGTTAACAGCTACAAAGAGAGGGAGAGTGAGTAGCTTGCATATGCTTGTG
The DNA here is from genome assembly GCA_035045885.1 of Drosophila borealis. Classification (NCBI taxonomy): domain Eukaryota; kingdom Metazoa; phylum Arthropoda; class Insecta; order Diptera; family Drosophilidae; genus Drosophila; species Drosophila borealis. The sequence goes on along the minus strand of JAWNOR010000141.1, from coordinate 17,819 downwards.
TTAGTGAGCATATATATGTTGCTCATGGAATGCGCTCAGACGGAGTGTGGGATGTGCAGCGTAAGCATAAATGGGTAGAGAGGCTAGTGAACAGTGCTGTAATAATGAGCCGTAATATGAGACAGAGCCAATATATAAAGTGGCTCCAGGCTTGTTTAATGTTAAACTGTTATTGAATGCAACAAAGTGCCGCATACTTTATATTTGTAAAAAGGGTGTTCTTTTAAGGCATATAAACACTACACCTCCCCTTTTAGAGGAATAATGTAATATAATGTAGTTATTTTTAATTTAAAAAATATAAACATTTGTTTATGAATATATATTTTTTTTGTTTTGTTTTGGCTGATCATGCCGATTTTTTTTACAGATTTATTTTGTTTTTGAAATTTAAAATGTAAAAGTATTACTCAAATTAATAATAATAAGAATAAGAAAAATAATAATATGAATAATAATAGAATATTCTTATGCATGGCCACACTTAAATGATTATGAAGTAGAAATGTTTAACCGCACCTTATGAACTTTCTGTTTTTTATCTTTTATTGTAATGTTATCTCTATCTTATATTCCTATTACTTTTTAGGGGCCTAACTCAACTGGTTCTAATTTATGGCCAGTATCGTTTCCTAATAAAACCTTATCTTCTACTTTTAATTTAAAGTCCTTATTATCAAGATATTCTTTATTTTTTGCCTTATGTTTTTCTAACACTATCCGAGCTCTTTTATATGCCTGTTCTAGTCTAAACTTGGTTTCCTCAGCGTTTTATTAAAATATTTTGTCAAGTTGCTATGTTTGCCGAAAACTAACTCATATGGACTATAATTGTGAGCCATAGAAGGGGTAGTATTGAAACAGTAAACAAAATATTGGAGCCATACATCCCAATCAGTTTTATCAACCGACATATAAGAACGTATGTATTCGTTGAAAGTTCTATGACTTCTTGTGACATATTGTGCTGTAGACGTTAAAATATCTATCTTTAAGTATTTGCACAGGTCATTAATAATAGAATTTTTTTATTCAGTTCCCATGTCCGAAATGAACGTCTTCATTGGACCGAATTTCAGTATAAAAGATTCAAATATTGTGTACAGACCGCTAACATCAACTCTTGCTTTTATTTTTTCCATGTTCAAAAAAAGGAGTTTTTCTGTTTGCTTTGGGTGCCTGGTAGTGACTTTCAGGACTTTAACTTGTAAATCTTTTAATTCTTTGATGGTTATTTTTGATAACGCAGCAGCTACATTATTATCTTTCCCCTTGAGGTACCGTAAATTGGCATTCTTCTAAGTCTAGTCTCATCCTGGTTAATTTTGATGTGGGATTTTTCAATGAAAACAAATAGGTTAGGGGTTCTATAGTCTGTTTTAATTAAGAAATGCCTTCCATAAATATTTGGTCTGAAGGGTTTTATTTCCCAATGAATAGCAGCTAATTCGTGCTCTGTAGTTGACTTATTGCTTTCTCCCTGTGTGAAAGCTCGGGATGCATATGCAATTGGCAATTGCACACCGTTGTACTCTTGGAATAGTACAGCACCACATGCATGTTTACTTGCATCTGGGGTTATGCAAAATTCGTTGCCGAAGTTAGGGTATTGCAATAAAGTTTCATGAATGTTTTTTTAAAATATTTAAATGCATCTTCGCATTATTTTGACCATTCGAATTGGATATTCTTTCTGCACAATCTAGTCAAATGTCGTGAGTGTTGTGCGATGTTATGTATAAATTTTCTGTAGTAATTACAGAACGTTATGTTATGTTATCGACAAAGGTCAAATATGCTTGTCAAGTTTTTGAACGTGTGATGCTCTGAGCAGCCGATAACTACTAGGTCATCCATATAGAGAAATGCTTGGGATGGGATACCTTAAAACCATATGGTAACCGCGTGAAGCGATAAGAGCCAGTGCTCGTTGAAAATGATGTTATATTTCTAGATTTTTCATCTAGTGCAATTATGTGGAAACCTGACATAATATCGAGACATTAAAAATATTTAGCTTGTCCTAATTGCTCCAGTATTTCCTCAATTCTTGGCAGTGGATATTTATCTGGTAAGAGCGTTTTGTTTATTTGGCGATAATCAACTACTAAACGCCATTTTTCTTCTTTGAATTTGGGAGAGATTTCTTGGGTACCAAGAGAAGTGGGCTACTGTATTCTAAGATAGATGGTTCTACTATACCATCTTTTATTAGTTTTTCGACTTGCCTGTTAATTTCTGGCTTTTCTGTTTATGCATTTTTGTAGTTTTTAATATATATACGGGTGTTTAGTCTGCTAATCTTAATTTTTGTTTATGAAAATTAATACTTGTAATTGCTTCTGTTTCTAGACCAAACATGTCACTGTATTTGGTAAGTAAGCTTGTTTTTAAATATTCATATTCATATTACTAACCATATTCTTGTAGTGACTCAATTTTTTTTTGCAATGATTTGAGCGATAGTTTGCTCATTGCTTATCAAGTTGCTTGTATGGCCTTTTAGTTTTGTCTGTATAAGACTGACAGCTGTTGCTTCATGATCTTCTGTTTGTGAGTCTATAAGACTCAAAGCATCTTTGAAGCTTTGTAAGTTTTCTGCATTTCCATCAAAATGTGGTAAAAGCGATGAAGCTAGTTTGAGAAAACTTATAGCTGTTTGGGCCATTGTGTTGTCAATTGGTTGGGTATTTACTTTAGTATCTGATGGTTTAGTAACAGCTGGAAAATGAAAGTATTTTCTCGTCGAATGACGCTGAAGTGTTAAGAGAATATGGAAGTATTCGATTAATGAAATGTAGGAATCTACAAGAATATTAAGGTGTTTTAGTTTTGGTGTTAACCAATTGTTGAATTCTTCCTTTAAAACAAGCACCTCTAACAATGACTTCTCTTATTGCTTCTATTGTGTCCATTCTCAAGAATTTTCTTATCTTTTTTTTTTATTTTTATATATGTTATTTTTAGGTTTAATTTCTTCTTTTCATATCTCATTTTATACATTTTGTACTTTTAGTACATTGTTATATTTTGTCCAGATCATTAGCTCTGCTTAAGTATTTATTTTTTAAACATTTGTTGTGCAGTTTGTAAATTTTATAAAACTTATTTATGCGCATTATAATTACTATTATTATTAACAATGTTACAATCAGCTTCTGATCTGGAGTCTCGACTTCAACTTTATTTATTACATTAGCAGTGGTGTCCACTGTCTTGGTAACTACTAAATCCATTTTGGGTCTGTTTTCTAAGTTTATTGAGTATCTTTTGCCATATATATATGACTTATTTTGAGATTCAAATTCGGTTTTACTTATTTTATTATAGTACATACGTGGGCTATTCTTTTATTTATTTTAGTTTTTTGACAACCCCTGTGTTTTCCCATTGGCGCACTCTACTCACTTAGTAATTTGTAGTTTTCCAGTCCACTATCCTCGTCATTCTGCATCCATGCAGGGATTTATTTATCCTCTTTTCTTTGTGTTCTACTGCCTCCAGGCAGTGATTTATTTATGCTCTTGTCTTTTTATTCTGCTGCCTGCAGGCAGGAAATCGTGACCATGACACGGTCGCTATGTAATAATGATATCTTCCACTTGTATTGTATTGTAAGTGTTCCACTTATAAATGTTTCAAACTGTTAGATAAAGGCATGTCAGTGCTGTTTTGCATTGTTCATAAGAATGATTTTATTCAGAGTCAATATAATGCACTTAGCCTATGGATACATGTATATACTTATGCTGTTATTGGTTAACAGCTACAAAGAGAGGGAGAGTGAGTAGCTTGCATATGCCTGTGTTAGTGAGCATATATAAGATGTTGCTCATGAAATGCGCTCAGACGGAGTGTGGGATGTGCAGCGTAAGCATAAACGGTCAGCTAGAGAGGCTGGTGAACCGCGCTGCGTAATATGAGCCAGAGCTAATAACTAAAGTGGCTCTGCGCTTGTTTAATGTATAATTGTTATTGTATGCAACAAAGTGCCGCATACTTTATATTTGTAAAAAGGGTGTTCTTTTAAGGCATATAAACACTACACCTTCCCTTTTAGATGAGCCAGAGCTAATAACTAAAGTGGCTCTGCGCTTGTTTAATGTATAATTGTTATTGTATGCAACAAAGTGCCGCATACTTTTTATTTGTAAAAAGGGTGTTCTTTTAAGGCATATAAACACTACACCTCCCCTTTTAGAGGAATATAATGTAGTTATTTTTAATTTAAAAAATATAATATATTATATATATTTTTTTGTTTTGTTTTGGCTGATAATGGAGCGACTGGAGCTAATGATTCTTCAGTCTATAAGACATTAGTTGGTGAACCCTCGAGCTACTAGTCTGGCTTTATATTTAATAGTAAAAACCCACTTGCAATCAACTATGTTTTTATACCCTTGCAGAGGGTATTATAATTTTTTCGTGAAATGTGTAACGCATAGAAGGAGACATCTCCGACATCATAAAGTATATATATTCATGATCAGTTTCATCAGCCGAGTCGATATAGCCATGTCCGTCTGTCCGGCTGTCCGTCTGTCCATCTGTCTGTTTCTATGCGAACAAGTCTCTCAGTCTTAAAGCTATCTTTATGAAACTATGCAGTGCCGAGTTTGGTCAAAATATCGTGAAAAACCAACAAATTTTCCATACAACAACTTAATTTTCGATCGATTGTTCCTATGGCAGCTATGTCATATAGTTTTCCGATCTTAATAGGATTTTGCACATATATGAGTAGTAAATAAACCAAATAAATGCCGAGTTTGGTCAAGATATCGTGCAAAACAAATAAATTTTCCATACAACTTAATTTTCGACCGATCGTTCCTATGGGAGCTATATGATATAGTGGTCTGATCTTAATAGGATTTTGAATATATATGGGGAGCATAGTAAAACAAGTTAATGCCGAGTTTAATCAAAATATCGTGATAAACAAACAAATTTTCCAAATAACAACTTAATTTTCGAACGATCGTTCCTATGGCAGCTATATGATATAGTGGTCCGATTTTAATAAGATTCTGCATATATATGAGGAGCATAGTAAAACTAATAAATGCCGAGTTTGATCAAGATATCTTTATAAACAAAAATGTTTTTCATACAAGAACCTACTTTTCGACAGATCGTTCCTATTGCGGCTTTATGATATAGTGGTGCGATCTAGCTTATTTTGATATATGAACTGCGTGCAGCAGAAAGAGAGATGTCTGCAAAGTTTCATAAAGATAGCTTTAAAACTGAGAGACTAGTTCGCATAGAAACAGACAGATGGACAGACGGACATGACTATATCGACTCGGCTGTTGATACTGATCATGAATATATATACTTTATGGGGTCGGAGATGTCTTCTTCTATGCGTTACAAATTTTACGACAAAAATATAATACCCTCTGCAAGGGTACAAAAAATGTGCGCATTCATTAAGCAACTGTTTAAAAATGTATATGAAGCTTGTAACCGTTCACTTCTCTTCTCTCTCAAATTCCTCTTTATTTAATCTCATTCTAGGCAATTTTTCACTAACCCATTCAGTTGGACAGGCATTTTATTTATTGAGCTTTATATGTTGGGCTTAAATTTTTGATTTAAAATGAAACGGCCTTGTTTTATTGACTTTTTGCCATTAGGAGCTATAGCTTGCAAAATTTTTACTGCTTGTATCTTTACTAGCATTCTTTAGTTTGATCTCGTGATTAAAAAGGTGATTTTCGACAAATGCCAGGGTCAAGTTTTCAACCGACAAAGTTTCAATGGCGGTTACCACCCCATCATATGTAGAAGCTAAAGTTAAAAGTAAGTGTGACACTTTATCCAGCTCCTTAATTTTAGCTCCGGATGCTATTAAATCGATTATCAATTTGTCAAATCTATTAAAATAAATAATAAGTGGAGTGTTGCCTTCTAACTTAAATGTCAATAACTGCTTCCGTATGGAAAGTTGCGAAGCTAAACTTTTACGCTCGTAGACCGAGGCTAACATTTCTAAAATTTGTTTGAAACGCTAAGAAATTCAATTATGATACTTTTTGCTGCTCTCTCTCTGCCTTAGCCCATTTATCGGCTAAAAGAGCTTTTATACGAAATTTGCAGATATAATACTTCTCTCAATTAAAGGGAGAAATATTTTTATTTTTGCTATCCTTTTGCATTGTTCTTGTTCTTTTATTTTCTTAAAACGTTCAATTCAATTATTTTAATTATTATTTGTGCACGGCGAAGAGGACACATAATTCAGATTAAACCTACAACTACGGAGCTTTCCGTTTTTTACACGTTGTCAGAAACATGTACACGTGCTCTTAAATTTTTTTAATCTTGTGAACGCTTTTTTTTTTATTTTTTTATGCGATGTCTGGGTTCATAACCTATTGGAATACTGCCTTTCAATCGCCCACAATTAAATAACAAAACTTGGATTCACTTTTTTATATTCGTTTTAATATTTATTACTTGAGCGCGTCAACTTGCCTGTTCAGATGCTCTACGACGAGTGAGACTAAGCAATAGAAGCAATTCAGTACCAAGGCTAAAGCGTCAAAATGACATTTTAAACTTGTTCTTTCTCATTGCTCTATGAAACTATTTGGGCACTGTAGCTTTTGTATGAATGTGTGTTTGTGTCTATTTTAGTGTTGTTGAGTTATTATTCACAACACAGTTTTGTTGAACCAATTTCACTCATTATTTCAAAACACACATTATTTCAAAAGTTTGATTATGACAATTTATAGTACTAGTCCTTACTTGTACTTGTTACTTGTGCTTATACAAAGTGTTCCTCATGGTATTCACTATGTTCCTAATAAAATCGTTGCTTTCAGGATATTTTCTGGAACTCACTGATCATTTCCAGACTATACATTTCCCCCACTGGGTCGGTGATTGCCCTATTAACTCACCATTCAATAGCCTATTTTAAGTTTCTTTACTTCTCTCACGGGTTTTGTTTTTACATTCTAAAATAATATAGTTACTTACTACTACATATCCTCTCAGCTGTTGGCTCAAATATTGTCACTTAAAATTTGTTCTTATTAATATAAAGTGAGTATAGCTATTCTGATTATGCTTTTAGTTTTTGATTTTACTAGACTAATGTATTAAATATTTTATAAATATATTAATATTTTAGGAGATTTATTGATGATTGTTTATTAATTGTAATGCACGATATCACGCATTCATTAATTTGTTATGTACATGACTAGAAAACAAAAATATTTGACCCGCACTTTCTATCGAGGAGGCCAACATTTTGCAAAATATGTACACCTTTTAAATGAGTTCGAATAAAGATAGTTGAAATTAGTTTGGAATCGACCGGATGGAAAACAATTTCCTTTCATATTTTTTTTAAATACCTTTTCGACCACTGTTGTGAGTAGAATTTCTGAAATCTTTGATAATGTATTCATTATGTTGGCGAAGATCCGCGCATTAATTTAAAAAATGAATAATATAATATAAATGAATAAAATAATATAATTTTTCAGGGCGCCCCCGGTTGGACACTTTTAAAACACAATTGTGTGTAGAAAACAAAATCAAGTGATTTAACTGCAAGTCTGTGGCTCGCGACTGGTTTCAAATTGAAATAAAAATAAATTCGTGTCGGCCGGAAATATTTAAATAATAATAAATCTGTCCTGCTGCCATCGTTAGAGAATGCCAAGGAATGTAGCTTCAAAAAAGTGGAACGTCCGGAAAAGCAGGTACAGTGCTAAAAATTGAAAGACAACGCTTTCAATTCTTGGCACATATGTAAAGTAGTTGAGCATAATTAAATATTAATTAAAATTTAGAGTCAAATATGGGTACCAAGGAAAGTTTTGACGATTCAAAAGAGAAACGCAATAGGTCCGTTAAAAGCATAATGCGTTTAAATGATCAAATAATAAAGGGTAAATTGATCCTAGAATCTATAGATTAGAAATGCTGGCCTCACATTAAGATATAGCGTTAAGATACCAGACTCGAGTAGAAGCTTTTGTCCCAGATGATGAGTATCGTGCCAAGCTCGAAGAACTTTGTATAACGACAAAGGCTCATCTAAGGTCCGTCATCAAGACATTAAGTCCTGCAACGCCTACAGGAATGCCCGTTGCGACTCCACGCACACGTCTTCCGCATCTGGCACTTCCAAAGTTAAGTAGAAAATACTCCGAGTTTAAGAATATTATTAGCCTGTTCGAAACTCTTGTTCATAACGATCATGCGATCCCGAGCATAGAGAAATTCAATCATCTGATCTCATGTCTCTCAGGTGAAGCTCTAGGCACTGTTAGAGCGTTTCAAGTCACCGAGGCCAATTATTTAAAAGCATTAGACAGCCTAAAGAGAGTATACGACAATGAATGTCAAATATTGAATAAAAATATTTCGGCTCTCTTTAGCCTGCCAAAAATAAGGCAGCCTTATGCGGCATCATTGAGATCAATGATTGACACTGTCTCCGCCATCTATGGCTCGCTCCTGTCAATAGGTGATGACAAAAAGATTTCTAACGCAATTCTCATTCACTTCGTTATGAACAAAATTGACCCAATTACCAGATGAAAATGGGAGGATCAACTCGATTATGCAATCATTCCACTAAGGAGTGATTGTGAAACAGCCTTGAATCGTAGATACCAACACCTTTCTGCTGAAGAATCAGCAAAAGCTTCGTCCGATGGCCCGAGGCACACTGTTGCCAAATGTAAGACAAACAAGTGCAGAGTATGCAGTCGTTCTCTTAACACACTGTTGCATAGATACTCTGCCGTTTCTAAACCTCGAGCGTTACCACCACCCCTTGACTCCGCACAGGATCAACCATCGACTTCAAATGCTATGCATGTGACTGTGTCTGATAGTGTAATCCTAGCTACCGCAGTCGTTAGCGTTAAAACGAGAAGTGGCGAGTTCATTTTGGCTAGAGCTTTACTCGATTCTGGATCACAAATTAATTTTGTAATAGACGAGCTAGCACAACGATTGCAGCTGCGTAGAGAAGAGGCCAGTATCAGCTTACTTGGGATTGCTCAATGCCAAAGTGGTGAAGTCGCGAGTCAATTGCAGTGAGTGCTCGTTAGATTTGTGGATTTTGAAGACCATTTCTGGTTACCAGCCTGACCATACGGTCAATGTCAGTGGTTGGAAAATCCCTGAGAACTTGCAATCGGCTGATCCATATTTTCATAAGCCACAAAAGATCGACATGCTTATCGGAGCTGAGACGTTCTTTGAGCCTCGGTCAGATTAAACAAGGTCCGAATTGTCCGATTCTGAAAAAGAGACTTGTTGGCTGGATTGTATCAGGGCGTTACACCCCATCACCCCATTAAGTCATGAGATGCATGCTCTCAATCTGAGTTGCCAAGAACAGTCTTATAGACAAAACATTGCAGCAATTTTGGTCTTTGGAAGAGTTGCCTTCAGCCAAAAAGCCCCGACAGTTGAACAGCAGTTATGTGAGAGCCACTTTCAAGATAATTTGGAGATACTGCCGTCAGGTAGATTTAAAGTAAGACTGCCATTTTAACTAGATCCCAATCAGCTTGGTAACACCTTTGAGGTTGCTAAGCGTCGTTTTTTGTCGCTTGGAAGAAGCTAGTCTCGAGATCCCGAGCTTAACCGCACGTACTTGGAATTCATGGAGGAATATTTATCTTTAGGTTACATGTCTGAAATAGATGATCAGATTCCAAGCACTCCACACTACTTCATTCCGCATCAGTGTGTTTTAAGACCACTAAGCACATCGGCAAAGTTATGCGTTGTTTTCGACGCGTCCTGTCGGACATCGTCTCAAATTGCGTTGAATGACCTTTAAATGGTTGGACCGACCATTCAAGAGGAGCTGTATTCGACTTTGCTTCGATTTCGACTCCACAAATAGACGTTGACAGCTGACATCAAAAAGATGTATAGGCAGGTCATGGTGCACGAAGCGGATCGAGATTTCCAGCTCGTCGTGTGGAGAAAGAACCCATCTGACTCTTTGAGGTTCTTCAGGTTAAGCACCGTAACTTACGGCACTGCGCCTGCCCCGTTTTTGGCAATACGGTGTTTAACAAAGCTAAGTAAGATGAGCGAGTCATCACACCCTAAAGCTGCTGACGTTATCAGGCACGACTTTTACATCGATGATCTACTAACTGGCGCTGCATGCGTAGAGAATTTTCAGACAATTAAGTCTGCAGTGTCGCAAATATTCAAAAGCGCAGGTTTCGAACTAACCGAATGGTTTTCGAATTCTCCAGAGTTCTCCGCAACAAACGCAGCGAAGTCGATAACGATCTCAGAGTCTGACACAACCAAAAACACGTGGCGTGTTGTGGTTGCCGAATGAACATGCCTTTCAATTTAAGATGGACGATTCATTCATGGGTCTTAGAGCGACAAAACGGAACATTCTCTCGGTGACATCGCGGCTATTTGACCCGCTTGGCTTGTTAAGCCCTCTGATAATCAAGGCAAAAATCCTACTCCAAGAGCTCTGGCTTCAGAAGTTAGACTGGGATGAATCTGTCCCTCAGAGTTCGTATAACTCGTGGCAGCAACTGAAATCTACTCTGATTCAGTTGCAACGAATAAAGATACCACGATACGTGTTTACAGTGCTAACTTCACCGATCGAGATACATAGTTTTGCGACGACTCAATAAGAGCGTTTGGCGCATGCGTATATATACGCAGCCACACTGCAGAAGGTTGTCGTAGTTCGTTGTTGACATCCAAATCTAAAGTAGCCCCCCTCAAGCCGAAGACTCTTCCCCGACTTGAGCTGTGCGCGGCTCACCTTCTCACAGATCTTTGTCATCGAATCAGAAATCTCATAAGATTACCGATTGAACGGACGGTTCTTTGGTCTGATTCTAAATTCACGCTTCATGGGATTCGGTCACATCTTTTGTCTTTGGCAACATTTGTGTCAAATCAAGTGGCTGAAATCCAAGATATCCAAGAAATCCAGATATTGTTTCAAGAGCCTGCGATGTCGATGAATTACTTGCGTCGATGTGGTTCGATGGACCTTCATTTTTGAAGGAACCAAGAGAATCCTGGCCGGTTAACCAGCATCTGATGACAGTTGAGATGCGAACTCTAGAAGTCCGCAAAACAGCTGTTGGACTAGCAGCTATGGTAGACCGACCAGATATCTTGGCAACTATCGATAGCTTTTCAATACATGCCAGGCTGCTGAGAGTGTTTGATTATGTGTTCCGCTTTATTCAAAAATGTAAAAATCGAGAAGTACAATTTTAGAGTATCCAACCGGCGCTCGAAAGGAAAGAAGCTTTCCAGAAAATGGTTGGAGTCATCCAACGAATTGAATTTAAAGTTGACATAGATAGAGTTCGAAAGGGCACACGCGTGGGTCATAGCCTGCAGCGTTTTAATCCATTTATACATGAGTAAAATATATCTTGGTGCTCCTTTTCGTTGTCTCGAGTAGGGGGCCGACTTGTAAATGCTCCTATTTCATATGATGCCAAGTTTGCGCTACTTTTAAAAAAAGTTCGCAATTCGATAGAAGCTTTATTACATACCTGCATTTGACGAATTGTCATGCTGGCCCAAGAGCATTCGTGAGTCGTCTTCGTGAGCGACTTTGGCTAATCAACGCTCAAGATGTCTGTCGTCAGACAGTGAGATCCGTTGTGTATCCGTTGCTTTAAATGCAAACCTCATCGTCTTAAACAAATGATGGAAAATTTACCAGTAGATCGACTCCGAGCTCTCCGCCCATTTTCAATCTGTCTCGTTGCGCAAGCAACAGTTTTGGCGGCGATGGTCAATGGAGTATGTGCTCGGACTCGTGGGAGAGCTGGTGGTCATCGCCGAGGACAATTTGCCGCCCCAGCAGTGGCTAATCGGCAGAGTGACGGCAGTGCACGCAGGAGAGGACGGTGTCGTTAGAGTGGCAGAGTTTAAGACGGCTAGTGGCGGAAATTTTAAAAGGCCGATCCACAAGTTAGCAGTCTCTTAAAGTCACCACAATTTTCAATTTGTTTAATTATATAAAATAATATAATTTTTTTTATGTTCTTATGAAGGAATCGCATTTCCACTGGCGATGCTTGGTTTCTGCAAAAAATGTGAAACACGTCTCAAATGATTTTTCGTAAGGATCTTTGGAAATTAATTTAAACGCGAAACTGCACCCTACAAATCTTTGGCCCCATTTATACCGAGGAGGAATGGATTTTCCGCAAGTGTAAAATACCCTTTAACTGAATTTCAACAAGCAAAAAAGTTTCGTAATAAAGTTTTTCGCGATCTGAAAGTGCACTTTTACCTCATAAGTTAACTACTGTAAAAATTTGAGTTTCGTGTGTCTTACGGATTGGGCTGTGCGTTGATCAAAAATCGGTCAGTCAGGACAAAGACAATATATACACTAAGTTGAGTAACTCCATACAACAAAATGCTACTATGCAGGTTTTTTTTTTTGAAATTTGAGAACGAAAACGACATCAGTATCATTGCGCTCTCACAGTCGAAAGAGCGAAAAGCTAAAAGTATACTCTCAGCTTCGGCTCTATGAAGGCCGTGCACGCAACTATATTTGTATGTGTGTGAATATACATGCAGAACAGCATTCTTGAATGTGTTGTTATTCTCAGCTCTGGCTTTAGCTGGCACAGAAATAAATTTTGTTAGTTTTCTAGCCCTGATCATGGATCATGGATCATGACCTATCCCATTGGAATCTTTAAGGAATAATATAGTAACTAAATATTTTTAATAAAGTGCTATTTCATGCTGTTCTTTTTTATGAGTCCAACAAGTTCTGCTGTAGTTTACTTTAATTTCTGAAGTAATTACTAATGTTCTTAGCACAGCTCGAAGCTATAAACAGTGTTTTTCCAGAGAACTTTTTAACTTATAGCAGTTTTTCCTATTTAAAATTCTCATTTTGAATATATCATGCATTGCATAGCATAAACACTCGTAAACTGACAACTAATTCAGAGAAATTAATCAAACGCGTTGGCTCGTAATATTTTCCATTTATAGTCTATATCATATTTCAAATATTTTTAGCTAAACAGTTAAGGAATTTTTTCAAACAACTTGGTCAGTTTTAAAAGAAAAATGGATCCCGAACGCAATGTAAAACGTCTTCGAAAGCTTTTTGGAGTATCACGAACGATTCTAAAGCGAGCAGCACGCCGACCTAGTATTAGTGACCAAGAAAGTGAAGAACAACAACGTAAACGCTTTCAAATGCTCCGAGAAATGCGGCAGCAAAGATTATCTAGCCTCGGTGCTAATCAACGATATGTGCTGGAGATTTGTGCAGACATGATAGGCCTAGATACCGATGAGGTAGTAACAGGCATAGTGGATGAGAATCTTTATGTCGACAATTTGAATGGACTATTTGATGCGAAGGGACCAATGGCTGTAATGCTTAGCAACGCTGCTATGATAGGCTATCCTGTGGATTCAGGACGCTATCAAGATAAACTGAGACATACAGAGGTACATCGAACCATTTGTTTGTGCGCTGGAACGGTCAGATTGATTGGTAAGTGGATGGTAGTATACCGGCAACAAAATGACAAGGCAATAGAAAATCGCTCGGTAAGCGATGAAGTGGCCATGTTTATGATTAATGCAGAAGGACGTGATTCGTGTTTAAATGTCGTCAAGACTTTTGTGGAACAAGTGCTTAAGCCATCTATTGAAGCGGTAACTGATTTTGGCCTTGCGGAAAAGGAACAACTCCAAAAGTTTTTTCATATTCTGAATATGTACAATACATTCCTTAAATCTTCGGATGCAATTGTATCGTCTCGTGTGAATTTTGACGTATCTCATGATCTCTTTAAGGGGTTTTTGCTAGCTAGATGGCAAATAGATGCTAGCTCGAAAATTGTGAGCCGAGTGAGGTTAGTAGAACGATATTTTGAAAAATGGCTGCGGCAGATACAAGGAATACTTGTGGAGGGAAAGCAGATACAAAGGGACCCACCTGACGTAGGGCCATTACACATGTTAGTCAACTGGCGACAAATGTTAGCTAAACTAACATCAATTACAGAATTTGTTACATCCCGTGCATTTAATAATCACAAAGACTGCTTAACCTTATCGCGTTCATCGAAACTTCTTAATGTAAGTATATATTATATTTAACATTTATCGTGTGAATAATTCATTTTATCCGTCATTAAGCGCTGGGATAAAATCGATAACCAGGTTACTTTAGCGCTCAACGAAGCAAAAGATAATGTTCGTTTCATTTCATCATTACAAAAGTTTTGGGATCCGCTATACCGGTAAAACTTATAAATCTTAATATTTTCTATAACTTAATCTTTTCTTTCTGCAGTTCATCACCAGATGAAATTATAAGTAGCTTACCTGGGCTCATGGTAGCGATTCGTAATGTGTGCAAAACAGCACATTACTTTAACACTTCCGTTAATTTGACGGGACTCATGGTTAAAATCTCCAACCAGCTTACCATTACGAGTAAAAATTATATTACTGACAATGAACATCACAGCCTTTGGGAAATATCATCAAATGAAATTATTGAAAAAATCGAAAAATGTAGAGACGTTATGGATCACTTTAAAAATATATATATAAACACCGTAGAGGAAATGAAAAATAGTAACGAAAGACCATGGACTGTATCTTCAGTTTACATATTTACATGTTTAGAAAAATTCTTGCATCGCCTAGAAAAGATAAAGTGTATTGCAAATACTGAAATAATATATTCAATTTTGGATCGCATATTAATAAGTGGAATGGAAAAGTTTAACACAATGATAAAAGCTGCTCGTATTACTATAAGTAGCAAATTGTATGACCCCTTAAATTATCGAATTGAAACATTTGATACAGATTTTGAAAAATTTGTAAAGGAAGTTGAGGTTGCAGAAGTTGGGATGCAGCAGTTTGTAAAATTGTTAACGACCGAATGTCCAACAGCCGAGTCAATGATGTTGGTGCTTAAACGTTTTGAAGCTTTGCATTTAGAGTGCTTATGTCTAGATCGTCGTTATTTTAAGGTTGCAGAAATGTTAGAAAAGGAAATGCTATTACTCAAGGATGTGTATAATGAGGAGCGAGGTAATCCATTCATTCCACGAAATTTACCGCCAGTTGCTGGTCGCATTGTCTGGATTCGTTCGATATTTAAAAAAATTGATTTACCAATGCAGGCGCTAAAGTTGCGACATTGTGTGCTCGCACACAAAAAGGCACAACGTACAGTGCGCTATTACAATTACATGAATGGAATTGTTTGTCATTATGAAATGGCATACCATAAAGCCTGGTTTGATTATGTTGAAGAAGTGCGTTGTGCTCTTAATGCGCCGATTTTAACAATTAATAAAGACGAGGCTCTATATGCTATCAACTTAGATCGTTCAATTTTACAACTAATATCTGAGACCGAATGGATGTGGAAATTACACTTAGAAGTTCCTAACATGGCTTCGACTGTGGCTTATTGTAAAGACCGAATTTTTCATCCATTTAACACATTAAAGCTAACATTACAGCGATTGGACCGGTTGCGGTCCTCGCTCACTCCAGTTTTTATTAATATTATGCGCTTTCGCTTACAAGAAATATCCGTAATGCTAAAGCCTTCGCTATCTTCGGTGACATGGATATCAAAGAATTTGGAAGATTACGTAGAAAAGGTTTGTCTGGTAAGTTGAAGAGTTCGATACAAACATTAGAGCTTGCAATAAGGAAAGTTTCTCTAAAACTTACAGAAAATACAAGAGGTAGAAATATTTTTCGGTTTGATTTTAGACATAGAAGAACTCAGAATTATGCAAGAAATCTATAATATATCTGAATTCTTATATATATATGTTCCTGATGAGCCTGTTTCATCCTATCAATTCGTTGAGGAGAGTAATAAGTTGAGAGCTAAAATTGGTAGGTTCATTTAACAACTAATGGAATCTGTAAGTAATCTTTTATGTAAACCTAACAGAACGAGTGCTTGAGAAAAAGTCTATATGTATGGAACGTGCTGTTATCGATATTATAAACATGTTTATCTATTTGCTTGATTTTGAGCAATCAGATTCAAAGGGGCGGCGCGTCTTCCAACTACCAGCGGAAAAATTAAACGATACTAATTGGCGTACAGAGGGTTTTTTGCCAATTGACAAATGGGATTTTATTCAGTTTCATAAAATCTACCGAACAATATATTTGGCCCCGGATGATGTACTGAAGAACTTACAATTTCGGAATTATGAGAATATCAGATATGAACTTCATCATTTGCGTAATGACTGTATGGATCTGTTTTCCTACTACAATTCGAAAATTATTTTAGCCTTGGTGGCAGGCTCTAAACGGTCCTTGGATTTTGTTCGCCAAAATATACTCAGGTAAGTGATATTGTAAAATGTACCTCTCACCTTAATTTCATTAAAATTAATATACAGTCCAAATGAGATTTCATCTTGATTCTAAAATTGAGTTATTTTAATATTTTAAATCTTAACCTATTCAAATCTTCGATCGAACTTAATATAATTTTTTAGTACCATTTTACCGCTCTTTAATGTCTGCGTTTCACTTGATTACAGGGAACTGTTACCGATATGTTCCCACACATATTTCAACTCTACCTACTCATTCCTTTGATATCGATACCAGTTACAAAATTCGAACTAAATTTTAATTCCTATAATCAGCGAATTTTTTTATCACCGCCAAAGACTGACACCCTATTCTGTCTTATGCGAAGAGCTACCCTTTTTTACTCACGCTTACATTCCTCAAATCGTAAGAAATAAATACAAAATAATATAACCATGTTCACATAGTGTAGCTAGAAAGATATTTATATAAGCCTAAAGATACTATATAATAAATATAAGGCGAATAAATAACTGTCAATTGTTTTGTTTATCTCTAGTCCCTGAATTCTGAATCATTTATTATTTTTTATTTATAAATATTTCACTTTCATTGTATTAAATTTTGTTGTTTACCATCCAATAATTTTTAAAGATTTTTTTCTCGTTTAAATTAATTGCCAAAATTCTTTATGAAAAATCATTTGAGACGTGTTTTCACATTTTTTGCGCGAAAAGCTACATGTGAACTTAATGAATACTTGCATCAGCGATTTCGGAAATTCTTTCGCAACTCCGGTAAATTGGCGGAAACATTTTTTTGTTTACCAAAATAATGAATTTAAGATCTTTGTTAAAATGAATTTGCGACGTGTTTCAAACTTTTCGGGTAGAAGGTTGAATAGGCAAAGTTTTAAGTGCTGTCCAATCAGCTCCAAAATCATTTTCAAAGCTGCCCATAAAAATTAAATGAATGCCTAGGAAAAACTGTTGTTGTCAACTTATAGTTTTTTATTCAATGGACCTTTAATATATTTTAACGGGCGGGAATTTGTTGAAAAAGTTGTAATGCATTTATTACAGCTTAATACCCACAAATATTTCTAACAATTCTGTGCTTTGTATTGTTGAAGGGTTGTTTTAACTTCAAATGTTTCTATAACTTTTGCACATTTTTGAAATCTGTAACTGTCTTCTTAAGCTTTTTAAATTGTACTGAATATTTGTCGCCCCGTTGAATTTCCTTGTGTATTGGCCGGCTGGCGTGGTACTTTTTCCTCGTATATCATTATCGAGGCATTTTATTTCCATGTTGGGCACGTCCTTAGACCGTTGTGTGTGCTGCTGCAGAGTGCCCAGGAGTCGCTGGACCAAGTCAGCCTAAATCAGATCCAGTGGAATCGGTCCTCAGTCCTCAGTCCTCTGAGTATGCCTACACCTGATGGTTCATCCTGTTTTACG
>JAWNOR010000140.1:0-185526 GCA_035045885.1 Drosophila borealis | reverse complement strand
CAAACAATCTTGTGATATAGTCTATTTGTATATTCTCAAAACGTATATTGTGGCTTAAATTGGACTTCCAATTAATTTTTTTTGTTTATCTTTAGTTATCGGGTGGAGGTGAAAGCTACATATAAGCCGAAAGACATGAGATCTATATATAGCTATTGCTTGGAAACTGGGGCAGCTTATGATAAATTGGTCTGATTAAAATCTGATTTAAAACTGACTCGGAAACAGACTGCCAGACGGACATGGCTATATCGGCTCGGCTATTAAAGGTAAGCAAGAATATATACATAATAGTATCCCCAATTTATGCTACAAAAAATGAATATAATGGAAAATTAATTTGAGATATTAGGCCAGGAATGAGTTTTACTCCTTCTATCAGGGCCTAACATTTATTCAGACTGGCAGAAATCGCAAGAAGTATCGCAGTTATATATTTGATAGAATTGCCAAGGCATAGGAAGCAGAAAGTGCAGTAGGGCTTGCTTAGTAGTTGTAGCTTAACAGTGGACGCCACCATGTGATAAAATAAGTACCGCCCATACATTTGAATGCAACGCAAAATTTCTATCTTGGATTTAAAAAACTTATAATATTAAATAATATTATCACTTTTTAGTGTGTATATGCCTTAAAAGAACAATAACAATTATTCATTTACAATAACAAGCCCAGAGCTTTACTCAAGACAACACGCCCCATTTGCAGCTAACAATCATAAAGCTAACTATACTCATTGTAATAGTATCTGTGAACCTCCTTCTGAAGATATATCTTCTGCATAAAAAATCACAGAGGAAACGCTTCCTTAATTAGGGGCTAACGACTTAGACAAGGTCTAAGCCGCTGCTTAAATGAAAATAATTAAGTAGGGAAGTGCCACATGGAATGGCACCAAATAATCGAAAAATATAAGCTGCATAGCTATCATTTTTGATTAATCCTATAAGTGCTTAAATAAAAACGCACCAGTTCTGCAACGAACCATAATTAAACACACTGAGATTCTTGTAAATGAATACAAAGAAATCAGGAGTTTAATTAAGGAGTGGCATCATAAACTCACAAGCTTACCCAAAGTCTAAACTTCAGACATTATACAACGTCTAGGGGATAATCTGGTAAACTTAAGCGAAAAATATAATTATAGCTTTATTTACCATTGATATTAAAAACATCGGTAACGTTTGATAAGTCACTATTGACAAACTCAACGGAAAACGACCAAATAGAAGACATAAAATTAGTAAACATGGCTCAGACAGTTGTAGAAATTTTAAAATTAGACTCGTCACTCTTACCAGAGTTGATGGAAAGGCCGAAAACGTACAAAGTTTCTTGGATGCATTGAATCTAATAGATTCCTTAAAAGGCTCTCATGAACTAACTGCTGTAAGCATTAAAAAGCCTTAACTTAAAGGTCACGCTGGAAATTTGATAAGTAATGAGCAGACAATTCTTGCCATTATTAATCAATTATCCAAAGCTGAAAAAGGAGAATCTGTAGAAGTTATATCTGCAGTAAAACGACAAATCAGTACACCCACGGAAGAAAAATTGACCCAGTCTTATGAAGGATCTTATATCAGTGAGGGTGTAAGCCCGGATCTAGCTAATAATACAGCTTGACATTAGCTGTAAAAGGGCATGACACAAATTGCGCATTTGATAAAGTAAAACTTATCAATTCAAGAGCATGAATGATGCCATTTCAAAATTGATCAACAGTTGTACGGTAACAACAGGACTGGCAAATTCTGTATTGAGCTTCCGTCAGCGACAATATGGAAATAATAGAGGAAACCGAGATAATTATCGTGGCCCTGGTAATTACCAGAACAACGGTTCCAGAAATAATAATCAACGTTATAACAGAAATTATAATAGGGGACAAGCCCAAAATAGAGGAAACTCTAGAAGCCGTGGTATCTCAAACATAGGACACCACAGTAATGTCCCAGTTACACAACACACATCGGGAAACTCCCAGACTCCTTTAGGCAAGGAGGCCTAAGTATAAAGGTTCATTCAATAAATTTTAGGGCTCAATATTTATGTGTCATTTTAGAGTGCACTAACCAAACGAAAATTAACATTCCTTGTAGACACAGGTCCAGATATTTCACTTCTTAAAGCCAATTCCGATGTTTATCAACACATCAAAAATTAAACAATAATAAGTATCCAAGGCATAGGCCAGGTCGTAATAAAGTCCCAAGGTTAAGCATTGATAGAGCTACAAACAAACCACTTCAAATTTCACAGTAAAATGTGATGGAATTATAGGCAACTAGCGGGTATAACCCGGCCTTGCTCGTGGCACGTATGTTATAAAATCAATGTTCTCAAACAAATTTGAAATGATTTTGAAACTGATCGGACGGTAAACAAATAACTTTCATACAAACGTTTTCCGCCAATTTACCACTGTTGCGAGTGGAATTTCCCAAATCGCTGAAACACGTATTCATTTCATCCTTATGTAGAAAATAAGTTTGAAGCAAATCGGACACAATTTAAAAACCTCGTTCAAAAAATCTTTGAGTCGCATTCAACCCGAAAAAGTTTGGATTCTGCAAAAAGTGTGAAACACGTCTAAAATGATTTTTCTTATAGATCTTTGGAAACGAATTTGAGCGCAAATCGGACACAATTTAAAACGTCACCCACCAAATCTTTGACCTCCAATTCCACCAAGGAGGAACGGATTTTTCGAAAAGTGTGAAACACCCCTTAAATGAATTTGAACAAAGATCTTTGAAAATAAGGGTGGAATTTTTCAAAACGCTGAAATACGTATTTATTAGTTCTTGTGTAGAGCTTTTGAAAATAAGTTTGAAGCAAATCGGACACAACTTAAAACTTCGCCCAAAAAATCTTTAAATCGCATTCCCCGAAGTTTGAATTCTGCGAAAAGTGTGTAAGACGTATCAAATGATTTTTCTTATAGATCTCTGGAAATGAATTTGAGCGCGAAACGTCACCCACCAAATCTTTGACCTCCATTACCACCAAGGAGGAACGGATTTTCCTTAAAGTGTGAAACACCCCTTATATGAATTTGAACAAAGATCTTTGAAAATAAGTTTAAGGCCGATCGGATGGTAAATAAAAAAGTTCCATACAAACTTTTTTCGCGATTTTTCCACACTTGCGGATGGAATTTCCCGAAACCCCGTCTTAACTTGCACCTACATCACATAAGGTAGCTACAGTGAAAATTTCAGCTTCCTAGCTCTTACGGTTTGGGCTGTGCGTTCAGTCAGGTCAGTCAGTCAGTCAGTCAGGACAAAGAGTTATATATATAGAGATGACATTATAAAACGATTCAATTGCCAGTTAGACTTCAAGCCATTAAGTTGACTGGTTTATACTTAGACCCAAAAACTTTAATTTTTCAGTCTGTCTTCCAATAACATACAGTTCTAGTCAGAAGGAAAATTGAGATAAACACAAAAGAAGACTGTATATTAATACCAAATCAAGAAATAAAAAATGGTGTTTACATTGCAAACACAATAGCAACATCCGAATATACATTTATCCGTTTATTAAATACAACTAATACTGACCAGTTGGTCAGCATAAACAAATTAGAATATGAACCACTTTCGAACTATGATTTAGTGCAAACTACTCAAGAAAATAAAAACGAAATCGTTTTAGCTCAACTAAAGAAAATTCTTCCGTCCCAAGTCAAAAAACAATTAGTAGAATTATGTACCAAATATAGTGATGTATTCGGACTGGAAGCCGAATAGATAACAACTAACAACTTCTATAAGCAAAAATTGAGGCTAAAAGATAATGAACCAATATATATAAAGAATTGCCGAAGTATTTATTTATATAATAAAAGCACAAAAGAACAAGAGTTAGATGCTATTCATTGGGAAATAACACATTTTCGACCACATATGTATGGCAAACAGTCCACAATGAAAACGGATCACAGACCACTTAAATTTTAATTTTCAATGACAAGCCCCAGCCCAAAGTTAACACTCATAAGACTTGAATTAGAACAATATGATTTTACGGTCGAGTACTTAAAGGGAAAAGACAATTTTGTGGCAGACGACCTTTCGCGGATAACAATATCCGAAGTAAAGAATATTCAAAACAAAATAAAAACTGTACAGTTAACAATAAAGGACTTTTGTCAACGTACATGAATTCATTATCAATAACGAAGTACGGAAAGTAGTGGCCCTGCGAATAACTGAGTTTAATTGTCTAAACAAGGGAATAAAGTTATATCAAGAATAGATGTTGACGGTTTGTGTGCCAATGGAACTCATGACTTAGGTCAGTTCTTCCAACGGCTTGAAACGCAAGCCGGTATTTTAGAAATCAGCCAACTCAAAGTGGCACCGACTGAAAAGATTTTTTAATCAATTTCAATAAATACTTTCAAAAGAATGGGAAAAAACAATATTAAAATCATTGAGAGTAGGGCTACTCCAGCCGGTGACCCTTATACAAAATGAAAAAGAGATACCAACAATACTGTCTAACAAAAACGGTAGCGAAAATTAAAAGACACTACTATTGGAAAAATATGAACCGTCATATAAAGAGTACATACGTAGAGGAAATAAATGCCAAATGTCAAAAACAAAGACCCACCACTGAAACACCAACATATGCTTTCGACATAGTGATAGTGGACACCGTTGGTCCACTACCAAGATCTGAACATAGCAATGAATACATCGTCAAACTAATATGTGATTTAAAATATATTAGGTAGCCAAACCAAAGTTTAAATACTGTTGCAAAAGCAATATTCGAAGATTTTATTTTTAAGTACGGTTCAATGAAGACGTTCATTTCGGTTATGCATTAATATTGTCCATACTAACTAGTATTTGGAAGACTACCAAGACAGTTCATAGATTTTAATAAGATAGATAGAATAGACCCGATCTATAATATAACGAATATTCTAAGGAAATAAAATAAAGATTAGAAATAGTATATAAAAGAGCTAGACATATGTTAGAAAAAGCTAAGGCTTATAGAAAACTTAACTATGATAAGAAGACTTCATATAGGAGTGAAAGTATTGTTGAGAAATGAAGCAAGTCATAAGTTAGATACATATACATATATACAGTAGAAACGATAGAAGTTAATGATAAAATTTTAATTAAAGATAGCAAACAGAAACAAGTAAGGGGTTCTAGTCGGGAGCTCCCGACTAAGGAATACCCTGAACCCTCTTACTTCAACATCAAATGCAGCTCAACAAAATAATAAAAAAGTTTTTTTTGGCAGGGTTTGAACTCGCAACTGACGGCATTACTTAATGCCGCCTCCACTCAACAGCCACACCACCAAAAATATAAATAGTTTCCTCGGTAGGGTTCGAACTCGCTACAAACAGCCACACCGATAATTGAGTTTTAATGAGAAAAAACGAATTAAAGTAGCAGCACAGAAAACAATACAATCGCAATTGCAATGCTGCAATGTGTGTGTACATGTATACAGAAATTCTTCGAATTTGGGCAGCAGCTATGCTGCTAACACGTGCGCACATAACTTTTGTGTTTCTTAACCGATCTTAATGAAATTTTCGACAGTACATCTTATTGTAGAATAGAATATAGAATATTTGTGCATATACATTGCGGCTTAAATTGATGGGCAATATAAGGTGGATAATTAACTTGATTTATAACTTTGTGGTGATAGCGAGGAGGTGGCGATGGGTATAAAATGAAAGATACTTTATATATATATATATACTATTCTAGAAGCTACATGTCAAGTTTGGTGACTCAAGCTCATATTTGTTGCCAAAATTGCTCAAAATACAGGATTTTTGATATCGATTTTTATCGATTACTTGGAAGCGGAGTAAGATATCGAAAAAACAAACTCGATCTGCGCGGGCACTAGCAGCACCTACAGCTAAAATTTCAACTCTCTAGATCTTATAGATTCTGACATCCTTGCGTTCATACATACGGAGGGACAGACAGACAGACGGACATGGCTAGATCGACTCTGCTATTGATGCTGACCAAGAATATATATATTTTACAGGGTTGGAGATGCGTCCTTCTGCCTATTAAATACTTTTCTACAGAGGTCGCAAATAACAGTCAACACTTTCGGGTTATCTATAAAATAACCGTTATTGTCAGACAGAATGAATAAGGTTGAAAAAAACACACAAAGTACTGTTTCTATGTAGTAGACTCTGGCACGAGCAAAGACTCTTTTCTTCATATTTTTTTCGGGCATGTTCTTCTACGAACACTGAACAGAAAAAACGGCTGCCAAAGTGTCTATTATGTTTGTGTGTGTCTAATAAAATTGCATGCATTTTTAATTGTTAAGCTTAATCTCTAATTATAAAACTGTTTGTCCTGACTGACTGACTGACTGACTGATTGGTGATCAAGGCACAGCCCAAACCGTAAGAGCTAGGAAGCTGACATTTTTACTGCAGCTACCTTTTGTGATGTAGGTGCACGTTAAGACGGGGTTTCGGGAAATTCCACCCGCAAGTGTGGAAAAATGGCGAAAAACGTTTGTATGTAACTTTTTTGTTTACCATCCGATCGACCTCAAATTTTCAAAGGTCTTTGTTCAAATTCATTTGAGGGGTGTTTCGCACTTTTAGAAAATGCATGCCTCCTTGGTGGAAATGGGGGTCAAAAATTTGGTGGGGTGACGTTTCGCGCTCAAATTCGTTTCCAAAGATATATAAGAAAAATCATTTGAGACGTGTTTCACACTTTTCGCAGAATCCAAACTTTCTCGAGTGGAATGCGACTCAAAGATTTTTTGTGGGAAGTTTTAAGTTGTGTCCGATTTGCTTCAAACTTATTTTCAAAGCTCTCCATAAGAACTTAATGTATACGTATTTCAGCGAATTGGGAAATTCCACTCGCAACAGTGGTAAATTGGCGGAAAACGTTTGTATGAAAGTTATTTGTTTACCGTCCGATCAGTTTCAAAATCATTTCAAATTTGTTTGAGAACATTGATTTTTTAGCATACGTGCCACGGGCAAGGCGGGTTATACCCGCTAGTATTTAATAAAAAAACCCATACACATAAACATGTATACAAAATTTATAAATTATTTAAAGGGTGTTTTCTTATAGATTTTAATATATGCATGTACACATACATATATTAAATAGCTTGCTTAACTGTACTATGTCATCCTCCGTTTCACTCTCGCTCTAGCTTGCATTGATATCATTACACGACAAGAACAAGAAAAGACACTTTTCGTTTTGTTCTTAAAATAACACACATTTCTGTGCGACCGACCGAATGTGTCCGTTAAGATCTTACTGTTAGAAATAACAGCGGAAATGCTCAAACAAATGCACAGAGTACACATTTGCTAGGAAATAAAGTGTTCGATGGAGAGCAAAACGGAATTTGCTTCGTTTTTTCTGTTTATTCTAGCCCCGACCGCATTGAAAATAAGTGTTGGCTGTTATTTCTGACCTCTGCTTAATAATAATAATAACAAAAAAAAAACAATATTTTTCCTTGACAACTAATATATATGTATACTAGCTGCTTTTACCCGGCGTTGCACGGCTAATACTCCATCTCAAAACAAACTTACTAATGTAACTCGAAATTTTTAAACTATTTAATCGTCAAAATTTAATTTGAACTCATTAAAAATACAAATTTTCCTAAATGCAGTTTTTATCTAAACGTTTTGACTAAAATTATGGGCTTGCTACATTTGTTACTATATTTTTTTACTTACAGATAGATCTGAAAAATGAGTAAATTTAAAAGACAGAAAATTAAAAATATTTTTTAAACGACGTTAAAGTTCTCCATATTATTTTAGAACTCCATTGTCACTTAAATTTTTTTAGAGTTTATTTTGCCTAAATAAAACTATGCTTAAATTATTCAACTATTGTTGGAAAATTATTTTGTGAACTGTTTTTTTCCTACGGACAGAAACAAAAAACAACCTATGCCTAACTCAAAACAATACTATAAAAACCAGTTATTACGTTAAAGTTCTTCATTTCATTTAAGAACTTCATTGTAAACAACATTTGCAGATTTACCAAGAGGTGCTAAAATGATAAGGTTGCTAGCTGAGCTTACTCTAGAGCAATCTTCTGTAAGATCTAACCCAGCTAGCTTTAAAGTCTGACCTTACGATTTGTTAATTGTAATTGCGAAGCAGTCTTTTAAGGGAAATTGAAGTCTCTTAAACTGAAAAGGAAGATCTGATGGTATAAGCGGGATCCTTGGTAAAAATACCGATTCTCCTTTGGCACATCCAGTCACCACGGTAGCCTCAATGACAGTTTTATGAAGAGCTTTCACTTGCAGTCGAGTACCATTGCATAATTTTGGTGGATTTAGATTCCGCAATAACATTATAGGTGCACCGACTTTAAGAGTTAGAATATGCGGGGGAGCTCCTGCTGGGTTCAACGTATTAAGAAACTCGACGGGGTAGTGAACTGCGTCATCGATATCTGTAACAGAATCGATAGACCTATATTGAATTCGATCGCCATCAAGTGATTTAAGTAGCAAGTCATTAATATAGGCGGCTCTTTCATTTTTTGCAGTTAAAATTGCTTGTTCCGATAACCAATTTGGCGGTTTTGCCAATATGCTGGAAACATTCGGGTACACAATTTTGATAAGCTCTTCAAGAGTCGTTACGACACTACCTAAACATGATGGGATATCAATTTTTCCTTCAACTGTGGGATATGTACCATCTCCTATTTTAAGTAATACTTCTGCAAAAATACCAGTTGAAGCATTACTATTCAAGTGAACACGCATATTTGTCCTTAATGCAAGTTTTTGAATTTGAGGCCACAAAAATGAGGATTTTAGGCATGACTTTATTTCATCAGCTCTTGTTCCCCTAGGTATTGCAGGAAGTCTTTGACGAAAGTCTCCAGCTAAAAAAACGGTTATGCCTCCCATAAGGAAGTCATTATCTCGCAAATCCTTTAGTGTTCTGTTCAGAGCTTCAAAGCCACCTTTATGAGCCATGGTGCACTCATCCCAAACAATAAGGCTGCAATCTTTGAGTACCTTGGCAAAATTAGATTGCTTTGAAATAGAACATTGAGGTAACTCTGCATTTATTAAATTAAATGGAAGTTTGAATGCAGAGTGTGCTGTTCGACCCCCCATTAAGCAATGTGGCAGCTATACCTGAGGAAGCTACAGCCAATGCTATTTTCTGACTTTGTCTTACTTTAGCTAACAATTTGAAAAAGAAAAAATATTTTTCCTCTATCTGTTTGAACGCTTTTCAAAATAATATCGTATACGCTTTTCTGTTCGTTATTCAGGAGAGGCTCGTTATCTATAACAATTTCATTTAAAATGTTATTATCATAACTAATTTTCCGAAGATAATCTCTATTCTGCAGGATTTCTATGGATCTACATGGGTTAGGCAGCCCGTATGCCGTCAAACATTGTCCTCCTAAGGACAACACCATGTCTTCAAGATATATCAGACAGTTATTTAAAATTTTTTCATAACTGCATCTACATTAGGACCAGCTATGAGTTTCATTTCATTAATAATGTCTTCTGAAAGGCTTTCTTTATATTTGTTCCACAAACTTAAGGCATCGGATACTTGACAAAATACCAAAATGGTTGCAAAAAGTTCTCGCAATTTAAACGGAACTTGACACAGAACAGCTTCCGCCATTGTAGAGTCCCAATGACTATCGTTTTCAAGTAAGCCCAAAGCTTTGCAAGCTCATTGAAACGATTCATAAATAGTTCCATTAACAGTTTTTAGATACGAATATGAGGTTGGCCCTCGTACCTCATGGAGTAAAATTCTCAAGTAATAACATTCACTGTTATTGGGGTGTATTGTAGACACCCTTCCCAAAGCTTGATCTTTTTTAACTGCACGAAAGTGAACTACTTCACTTCCCCGTTTCCCTTCTTTTCAAACTAATTCTTATTCCACGTGTAATAAGAAGGAACTTCCACATACAACAGTGTTTTCGCAAATTCGTCTTTTGTGCAAAGTTAAAAAAATGCTAGAAGGGTTGTGTGTGATGGGTTACTAAGCTTTTCCCGAATTTGATTTGAATTGGTTGGGTTGAAGTAAATGCGCTGCCCATTTTCTAAGTGTACAGCCAAGTGCGTAACAGTCGGAAACCTTTCATGTATGGGAAATGCGAGAATTCTCCATACTGCTTCTGGAACTGCTAATATATCTACCACTTTCATACATTTTAACCTCATCTTTCTCAGATTTTCAAGCGTAAAAGATGCTTGATCACTACCCTTATTTACATATTTGCATATGTATTTAATTGACTTAACAGAACTGCAGTACTCAATATTTATATTGGCCTCAAATGTGCGTAAAACTGTTTGTCCTGACTGACTGACTGACAGAGAGAGATAACAAAAATTTTATCTCTATATATAAAACTGTTTGTCCTGACTGACTGAGTGACTGACTGACTGACTGACTGACTGACTGACTAGGAAGCTGAAATTTTCACTGTAGTTTCCTTATGTGATGTAGGTGCACGTTAAGACGGGGTTTCGGGAAATTCCACCCGCAAGTGTGGAAAAATCGCGAAAAACGTTTGTATGTAACTTTTATGTTTACCATCCGATCGGCCTCAAACTTATTTTCAAAGATCTTTGTTCAAATTCATTTGAGGGGTGTTTCACACTTTTTGAAAAATCCATCCCTCCTTGGTGCAAATGGAGGTCAAAGATTTGGTGGGTGAAGTTTCGCGCTCAAATTCATTTCCAGAGATTTATAAGAAAAATCATTTGAGACGTGTTTCACACTTTTCGCAGAACTCAAACTTCTTCGGGGGGAATGCGATTTAAAGATTTTTTGGGCGAAGTTTTAAGTTGTGTCCGATTTGCTTCAAACTTATTTTCAAAGCTCTTAATAAGAACTTAATAAATACGTATTTCAGCGATTTGGAAAATTCCACCCGCAACAGTGATAAATTGGCGGAAAACAGTTGTATGAAAGTTTTTTGTTTACCATCCGAACGGCCCCACACTTATTTTCAAAGATCTTTGTTCAAATTCATTTGAGGGGTGTTTGACACTTTTTGAAAAATCCATCCCTCCTTGGTGCAAATGGAGGTCAAAGATTTGGTGGGTGAAGTTTCGCGCTCAAATTCATTTCCAGAGATCTATAAGAAAAGTCATTTGAGACGTGTTTCACACTTTTCGCAGAATTCAAACTTCTTCGGGGGGAATGCGATTTAAAGATTTTTTGGGCGAATTTTTAAGTTGTGTCTGATTTGGTTCAAACTTATTTTTAAAGCTCTTAATAAGAACTTAATAAATACGTATTTCAGCGATTTGGAAAATTCCACCCGCAACAGTGATAAATTGGCGGAAAACGGTTGTATGAAAGTTTTTTGTTTACCATCCGAACGGCCCCACACTTATTTTCAAAGATCTTTGTTCAAATTCATTTGAGGGGTGTTTCACACTTTTTGAAAAATCCATCCCTCCTTGGTGCAAATGGAGGCCAAAGATTTGGTGGGTGAAGTTTCGCGCTCAAATTCATTTCCAGAGATCTATAAGAAAAATCATTTGAGACGTGTTTCACACTTTTCGCAGAATTCAAACTTCTTCGGGGGGAATGCGATTTAAAGATTTTTTGGGCGAAGTTTTAAGTTGTGTCCGATTTGCTTCAAACTTATTTTCAAAGCTCTAAATAAGAACTTAATAAATACGTATTTCAGCGATTTGAGAAATTCCACCCGCAACAGTGGTAAATTGGCGGAAAACGGTTGCATGAAAGTTTTTTGTTTACCATCCGATCGGCCCCAAACTTATTTTCAAAGATCTTTGTTCAAATTCATTTGAGGGGTGTTTCACACTTTTCGAAAAATACGTTCCTCCTTGGTGGAAATGGAGGTCAAAGATTTGGTGGGTGACGTTTCGCGCTCAAATTTATTTCCAAAGATCTATATGAAAATTTATTTTAGACGTGTTTCACATTTTTCGTAAAATCAAAGCTTCTTCAGCTGAAAGTGCGATTCTAAGATATTTTTGGAGAAGTTTTAAGTTTTGTCCGATTTGCGTCAAACTTTATTCTTAGAGCTCTACATGAGAATTTAATGAATAGGTGTTTTTGGAAAGTCCTACGTCAATTTGCGGCAAACGGTTGTATGAAGGTTTTTTACCATCCAATCGGCTTAAAAGTTGTTTCTATAACATAGCTCCGCTTTCCACATTGAACCTTAGAAAACGTAGCATTGTGAATGTAATTTTGTTGTCACATGAGAAATATCAGTGCGATAAAATATATTTTGAAATTTGCAGCAGAAGCTAATAGCAAGTCTTTAAAAAAAAAAAAATTATTTTCACAAAACTAGAAAGTTTGGTGGTCTTTTGTTGAAAAAGGAAAAACTATTAAACATCTCTATATATAAAACTGCTTGTCCTGACTGACTGACTGACTGACTGATTGGTGATCAACGCACAGCCCAAACCGTAAGAGCTAGGAAGCTGAAATTTTCACTGTAGCTACCTTATGTGATGTAGGTGCACGTTAAGACGGGGTTTCGGGAAATTCCACCCGCAAGTGTGGAAAATTCGCGAAAAACGTTTGTATGTAACTTTTATGTTTACCATCCGATCGGCCTCAAACTTATTTTCAAAGATCTTTGTTCAAATTCATTTGAGGGGTGTTTCACACTTTTTGAAAAATCCATCCCTCCTTGGTGCAAATGGAGGTCAAAGATTTGGTGGGTGAAGTTTTGCGCTCAAATTCATTGCCAGAGATCTATAAGAAAAATCATTTGAGACGTGTTTCACACTTTTCGCAGAATTCAAACTTCTTCGGGGGGAATGCGATTTAAAAGATTTTTTGGGCGAAGTTTTAAGTTGTGTCCGATTTGCTTCAAACTTATTTTCAAAGCTCTTAATAAGAACTTAATAAATACGTATTTCAGCGATTTGGAAAATTCCACCCGCAACAGTGATAAATTGGCGGAAAACGGTTGTATGAAAGTTTTTTGTTAACCATCCGAACGGCCCCACACTTATTTTCAAAGATCTTTGTTCAAATTCATTTGAGGGGTGTTTCACACTTTTTGAAAAATATGTTACAGCCCCATACATATGGTAGCACGTGTGAATTATATGCAGCTGGGCAAATGTATGGTCTGCTTTTTGAAGTGTATCATAACCAACAATTTTTAATGAAATGTGGCTCAGAAGCAAACCCAGTCGAAAGATTGCGTTTTACGGGGGACCTTTCAAATGGCCATTTTGATGTGTATATTCCGTCTTATACTTTGTCCAATATAGATTCTGGTTCTGAAAATAATTCGAACGCAAATGTTAGAGAGAAAGCTGTGAGTAAAAGAACTCGATTTTTTGATAGAATTAGGAAAAAGCAGCTTAATGTGGCAGCCAAAAAATATCGCGTTGAGCATATTATAAAACAATATCAGGCTTCTCAGCCTGAAGTGCATCGAGCTGCAGTTAAAAAATATTAGGCTGAGCATCCTCAGGTGCACCGAGTTTCAGCTTTAAAATATCAGGCTGAGAATCCTGAGGTGCACCGAGTGAGTTGCTGCTTCAAAATACCAGGCTGAGAATCCTGAGGTGCACCGAGTAGAAGCAAAAATTTACCAAGTTAAAAATCCTGAAGCGCATCGAGCTGCAGCAGCGAAATATCAGACTGAAAATCCTGCGGTGCACCGAGCTTCAGCTTTAAAATATCAGGCTGAGAATCCTGAGGTGCACCGAGTTGCTGCTTCACAATACCAGGCAGAAAATATCAGGCTGAGAATCCTGAGGTGCACCGAGTTGCTGCTTCACAATACCAGGCAGAAAATATCAGGCTGAGAATCCTGAGGTGCACCGAGTTGCTGCTTCACAATACCAGGCAGAAAATCCGGAGGTGCACCGAGCTTCAGCTTTAAAATATCAGGCTGAGAATCCTGAGGTGCACCGAGCTTCAACTTTAAAATATCAGGCTGAGAATCCTGAGGTGCACCAAGCTGCGGTCAGATTATATCAGACTCTTAACCCTGATGTCCACCGAAAAGCTGTTAATCGTCACGAACAGAGCCATCCTAACGCACGATCGGAAAGACGATTGCGCCTATGGAAAGTCTGGCCTTACGTACGATTCCCAAATAGCATATAACGTAGACAAAACTGTTGTACTTGGTTCCATGAGCTATAAATGTAAGTTTTGTGATGCGCTAAAATGGAAAAATGAATCGCAGGGACTGTGCTGCAAATCTGGTAAAGTTCAACTTCCTTCTCTCGAGCTTTTACCAGAACCTCTTAACAGCTTATTAAAGGGTGATCACCCTGAGTACACTCATTTTATAGACCACATAAGAAAATATAATAGCTGTTTTCAAATGACATCATTTGGATGCAACAGAATTCCAGACACCGGCTTTATGCCTACATTTAAGGTGCAAGGTCAAGTGTATCATTTAGTTGGTAGTATTTTGCCAGGCCTTGAACAAGATCCCCAATTTTTACAAATTTATTTTGTTGGTGAGGATGACTGGGAAGCGCAACTTAGATGCAAAAACATAGCAGATATGAGATTAGGTTTAGTGAAATCACTTCAATCAATGTTGCACAATTTTAACTCTTACGTTAAAGATTTTAAAAGTGCATTTGATAAAATTCCCAGCAAGTGTACTGATTTTAAAATGGTTATTCAAGCCAATAAAAAAATAACTGATTTGCATAAAGGACGAATGAATCCCCCACCGTAAGTGAAGTAGCTCTTCTAATAGTTGGTCAGCAGTTTGAGAAGCGAGATATTATTGTGGAAAGCCATAATAATAAATTGCAACGCATTAGTGAAGTTCACCGTTCCTATGATGCATTGCAATATCCACTTCTTTTTTTGTCGTGGAGAGGATGGATATTACGTTGACATATCTCAACGTGACCCCCTCACAAAATTGCCTCTGAAAAAAACTGTTTCAGCAATTAGTTTTTACACATACAGAATAATGATTCGGAAATCTCAGGCCAATCATTTACTTTATTGCCGATCTCTATTCAGTCAGTTTTTAGTTGACATGTATGCAAAAATTGAAACTGAAAGACTGAATTTCATACGAAACAACCAAGCACAACTCAGGGCAGATATGATGCTTTTCAGCTTGGTCAGTTAGTAGTTCTTCCATCTACCTTTACTGGGTGGGCAAGATACATGCATGAGAAAACTCAGGACGCAATGACGTATGTTCGACACCACGGGCGTCCTGATCTTTTCATTACATTTACTTGCAACCCTAAATGGAAAGATATTGCAGATGTTTTGATGCCAGGGCAAAAAACGCATGATCGCCATGACATTATTGCTAGAGTCTTTCACTTAAAAGTAAAAGCTTTAATGTCTTTGTTAACAAAAGGCAATTTGTTTGGTAAAGTTCAGTGTTTTATGTACTCTGTGGAGTGGCAAAAGCGTGGTCTACCACATATTCACATTTTGCTATGGTTAGAAAAACATATTATGCCCGATCAAATTGATGGTATTATCTGTGCAGAAATTCCAGATCATCAAAACGATCAACTATTGTTTGAAATAGTCAAGGCTAACGTGGTTCATGGGCCATGCGGTACAATGAACCTTAATCACCCTGTATGAGAGAAGGCAAATGTACAAAAAGATTTCTTCGACAGTTGCTTAGTGAAACTATCACAGGAAATGACGGTTATCCTCAATACCGGCGAAGAGCTCCACAAGATGGTGGCTTTACTGTTGAAATTAATGGAAAAATTCTAGATAACCGTTGGGTTGTGGTGGCTTTGAAGCTCTGAACAGAACACTAAAGGATTTGCGAGATAATGACTTCCTTATGGGAGGCATAACTGTTCTTTTAGCTGGAGACTTTCGTCAAACACTTCCTGTAATACCTAGGGGAACAGGAGCTGATGAAATAAAGTCATGCCTAAAATACTCATTTTTGTGGCCTCAAATTCAAAAACTTGCATTAAGGACAAATATGCGTGTTCACTTGAATAGTAATGCTTCAACTGGTATTTTTGCAGAAGTATTACTTATCCCACAGTTGAAGGAAAAATTGATATCCCATCATGTTTAGGTAGTGTCGTAACGACTCTTGAAGAGCTTATCACAATTGTGTACCTCGAATGTTTCCAGCATATTGGCAAAACCGCCAAACTGGTTATCGGAACGAGCAATTTTAACTGCAAAAAATGAAAGAGCCGCCTATATTAATGACTTGCTACTTAAATCACTTGATGGCGATCGAATTCAATATAGGTCTATCGATTCTGTTACAGACATCGATGACGCAGTTCACTACCCCGTCGAGTTTCTTAATACTTTGAACCCAGCAGGAGCTCCCGCGCATATTCTAACTCTTAAGGTCGGTGCACCTATGTTATTGCGGAATCTAAATCCACCAAAATTATGCAATGGTACTCGACTGCAAGTGAAAGCTCTTCATAAAAATGTCAATTACAATTAACAAATCGCAAGGTCAGACTTTAAAGCTAGCTGGGTTAGATCTTACAGAAGATTGCTTTACTCATGGACAGTTTTATGTAGCCTGTTCTAGAGTAAGCTCAGCTAGCAACCTTATCATTTTAGCACCTCTTGGTAAATCTGCAAATGTAGTTTACAATGAAGTTCTTAAATGAAATGAAGAACTTTAACGTAATAACTGGTTTTATAGTATTGTTTTGAGTTAGGCGTAGGTTGTATTTGTTTCTGTCCGTAGGAAAAAAATAGATCACAAAATAATTTTCCAACAATAGTTGAATAATTTAAGTTTTATTTAGGCAAAATAAACTCTAAAAAATATAAGTGACAATGGAGTTCTAAAATAATATGGAGAACTTTAACGTCGTTTAAAAAATATTTTTAATTTTCTGTATTTTAAATTTACTAATTTTTCAGATCTATCCTGTAAGTTACAAAATATAGTAACAAATGTAGCAAGCCCATAATTTTAGTCAAAACGTTTAGATATAAACTGCATTTAGGAAAATTTGTATTTTTAATGAGTTCAAATTAAATTTTGACGATTAAATAGTTTAAAAATTTAAGCATAGTTTTTTGGGCTAAAGAAGTTCTAGAGGGAACTTTAATTGATGTATCTAAAATTACTCATTTTCCAGATAGATTGCAAATTAAAAGTCATAATAAAAATAAATCTAGCAAGCCTATCAGTTTTGTGTAAACTGTTAGAAGATATAAATTTCGTTTGGGAAAATTTATATTTTTAATGAGTTAAAAATAATTATATTTTAAGTCAAAGAAGTTCTAAAGGGAACTTTAATTTTTGTAACAAGGGAGTTCTTAAATAAATTGGGGAACTTTAACGTAACCATGGTGAAATTGTCTAGAATCTTTTGATATATATTTTGAATTTTTTATTCATATATACTCCTTTTTTTTCAATAGATTGTAAATAAAAAAATTACAAAAAACAAATGAACAGATTAACGTTTTAATCCCATGTAGTTTAAAGTTTATTTTAAAGAAGTTTTTAAAGAAGGGACAGATTGTCTTTAGAATAGTTTTAGAATAATCTTTTTTCTAATATAGAAGTTCTAAAAAAGTAAAGGGATCTTTTATGCCCATTAAGATAAATTAATTATATGTGGGGGGATGGAGGATGGAATCGTCTCGAGTATTGAAGTAAAATTATTTTATTTTCGAGCGACTCTAGTAACTCACATACTTTCGGTCTCTTAAAACAGACCAAGTGTCCTCTGGGTAGCCCCAGCACAATTGTGTTTGGAGTGAGCTAAATGTGAGAAGGCGAAATAATCAATCTTATCAGAAATATTTGGCAACTTTTTAGATGACAGCGAAACTCCGGTTAACACCAGATAATTAGTTCTAAAATATAGTTATGGTCGTGAAACTTCGAGTTACAGTAGTAATTTTGTTTTGAGATGGAGTACTACCCGTGCAACGCCGGGTAAAAGGAGCTAGTATATAATAAAAACAATCTCTATATATATAACTGTTTGTTCTGACTGACTGACTGACTGACTGACTGACTGACTGGCTGACTGACTGGCTGACTGACTGACTGAGTGATTGGTGTTCAACGCACAGCCCTGTAGTGCGTATATGCCCGTACAGAATACCCTGTATTCAAATATAAAGTATGCAGCACTTTGTTGCATACAATAACAATAATAACGTAGACAAGCCCAGAGCCAGTTTATGTATTGGCTCGGTCTCGTATTACGCAGCGCGGTTCACTAGCCTCACTAGCTGACCGTTTATGCTTACGCTGCAGATCCCACGCTTCGTCTGAGCACATTCCGTGAGCAATATATATGCTCACTAATACAGGCATATGCGAGCTACTCACTCTCTCTCTTTGTAGCTGTTAACCGATAACAGCATAAGTTTATATATATGTTATCCATAGGCTTAGAATATTTTTAAGGACAATTAAAGGATTCTCAATATGAACTTCAGATCGCACTGACGTGCATGTGTTTTACTTATCAACTCAAATATATCCGATAATATCTTTCGACATATAAAAAGATATTTCATGGCGACCGTGACTTGGTCCGAAGTGAAAAAAGTATTAAACAAATATAAATAAACACAACAATTTCTGACAATAAAACAAATTTCTGATATACATTCTGTAACTCAAGAATAAATGCCAATAATTAACAAAGGCCCCGTACAGTACACTGCAATCTTCGGATTACAAATATAATGAGCAGCTGCAGCAGTTTATAAAAGTGTGAGAGGCTGTCCGCCCCTTGTACCAACGTTGGAAGTGAAAACTAAAAGCAAAAATATATGAGCACCAACTTGCACCAACTCTGGAATGACAACTAAAAGTAACAATAAATGAGCAACGTTGGACTGGAAGAGGCTGCTCCTGTTGAGCAAGGGGATGCACCCAGCCTGAAAGAGGCCTTGGAGGTGTATCCAAGCGATGGACCGCGCCCACTCACAATAGCTGAGTACAGGGCGCGACAAGAGAAGAAACAGAAGAAAAAGACAAAAAGAAGCGGACAAAGAATCAAACTACTACAACAGAGAAGATTTATAAAGGACCTCATCAAAACATCGATAACGCCCCGGGAAAAAGATAAGCACATGGAGAATCTTAAGCTCATCGAGAAACAACTTCGTACTGGTGCGAAGCAACGCAATAAGGGCTGCAATGATGCCAATGCCTAAATTGCCCTTAAACATAAGCTCTAATTCAAGTCGATGCGCGAAAGCGCTACTTGAAAAATACTAAAATCTGTTAGGCTTTTACTAACACATACGGTTGGACTATTATTTGTATAAATAAAAATTGTCAGCCAACCGTATAACCTAATTAACCCAAAATTTTCAAATTAAAATAGATTTATATCACATAATTCCGTTTAAAAAAAATATATATATTTATATATATATATATATAGATAGATATATATATCTAATTGTACATAAGTACAAAAGCATTATTAAGAAGAAATTAAAAAGATATTTCAAAGTAATAATTCGTTCAGTTAGAATACAAAGATCCAAGACATTTTCACTAAAATGGGCTCAAACGAGTCCAAGGTTGAAAAATCAGCCGCAAATGTGATCAATAATGTTAAAGCAATCGATCATAAAGAAAATTTGGAAGACATTGCAATTCTATTGCTTATCATAGCCGTAGCATCTGTCATTTCTCTAGGACTCAAAATTTATGCGATGCATAACAAAAAAATCAAAAAACGTTACTTGAGTAGGGCAAATGATTTAGAAAAAATCTAAAATTCAAAAATTTTCTTTTACAATGACAGATATAGAATCCATTATTAGGCTCACATATAGAGATGAGCCAGATTTTCGTATTTGCGCACTAAACGTACTGCGATTACACAGGGAATTCATTACAGTATATGAATTCGAACAAGAATATATAGAAACTTACGACACTAACACAAGTCCGTTAAGACATTGCCAGAAAATAGAAAAGGGATTAGTACTTAATAGGTTGCCATATGTCTCAGTCAAAATAATTACTGAAGAACACCCAATTTTGGGACCAGCAACAATAGTTATGGTCCGATTGCATAAATAAGATTTAAATAAAGAAGTGCCACACGGAATGACACCAGATAGCTGAAGAAATAAAGCTGCATAGATCGAATTTCGATAAATCATATAAGTGCCTAAATAAGAGCGCACCAGTTTTGCAACCGACCATAATTAAACACACTGAGATTCTTGTATATGAATACAATGAAATCAGGAGTTTAATTGAGGAGTGGCAGCATAAACTCACAAGCTTACACAGAGTCCAAACTTCAGACATTTTACAACGTCTAAGGGATAACCTGGTAAGCTTGAACGAAAAGTACAATCTCCAGATTTATTTACCATCGGCATTAAACACGCCGGTAACATTTGATAACTCACTCCTGACAAACGACCAAGTAGAAGACACAAAATTAGTAAACATGGCACAAACAGTTGTAGAATTTATCAAGCTAGCCACATCTCTGATACCAGAGTTTGACGGTAAGCCGGAAAATCTACAAAGTTTTCTAGATTCTTTGAATCTATTAGAAACATTAAAAGGCACACATGAGCCAACAGCCATAAGCCTTATAAAAACTAAGCTAAAATGCCATGCGAGAAATTTAATTAGTAATGAGCAGACAATTGCTGCAATCATTACGCAACTATCAAATGCAGTAAAAGGAGAATCGGTAGAAGTTTTATCTGCTAAGCTTCTTAATCTGCAACAGAAAAATAAAACGGCTAACCAATACACCCAAGATGTGGAAAAACTGGTAAAGGCCCTTGAAGGCGCCTATATCAGTGAAGGTCTAAGCCAATCCCTAGCAAACAAATACAGCACTACAACAGCTGTAAAAGCTATGACCCAAAATTGTTCAATTGATAAGGTAAAACTTATCATGCAGGCAGGCACATTCAATAACATGAATGATGCCATTTCCAAATTTGTCAATAGTTGCACAGAAGCAACCGGACAAACCAATACTATCCTTTATTACCAAAATTACTATCCTCGTGGTGGAAACCGCGGAAGAGGTAATTATAGAGGCCGACCATACAACAGAGGCGGCTACAGAAATAATAATAATGGTAATAGAAACAATGATAACAGAGGCAATCCTCGAGGCGGCTCATATAGAGGCGGCTCAAACAGAGGAAGACAGCAAAACCTGATCCGAGTTACACAAGGCAACTCGGAAAACCAACAAACCCCCTTGAGAAAAGAGCAATACAAATTTATCATATAAATCTAAGTCTCAGTAGTCTCATCAAAATATACAATAGGAAAAATAATATACCATTGACTCTGCTAGTAGATACAGGAGCAAATGTCTCAATTTTAAAGAACAATAAAACAGATTCAAATGTAAATCAAAACTATAAAACAAGTATAACAGGAATTGGACAGGGAACAATAGAGTCAATTGGACAATCCACAATTGATCTACTTTTCGATTACTTCGTAATCAGTCACAATTTCCAAATAGTCCACAATGAATTTCCCATACCTTGCGATGGAATTCTTGGACTAGACTTCATCAGAAAATTCAATTGCATAATAGATTACCAACATGATGAACTCATCATGAAACCAGAATCACTTAATTATCAAATACATGTACCGCTATTACATAATGATATTGATAACTCAATATTGTTACCAGCTAGATCAGAAGTTATAAGAAAAATTACGCTTCTGACAAATGAAGACACAGTTCTTATACCAAACCAAGAAATACACCCTGGGGTAATAATAGCAAACAGTGTCGTAAAAAGTAATAGCGCAATAGTCCGTATTTTAAATACAAATAGTAAACATATACAAATTCAAAACCCCTAAGTAAAATTTGAGTCATTACAACAAAATGACATCAAAATAAATAACATAAATACCGGCAATAGAACAGATGAAGTCATAAATAAATTAAATTTCCCTGAACAATTTAAAAACAAGCTTACTGACTTATGTACCAAATACAGTGACATATTTGGTCTAGAAACAGAAGCAGTTTCAAGTAACAATTTTTATAAACAGAAATTAAGATTAGCAGACAAAACACCCGTATATATTAAAAACTACAGAAATGCAGAAACAGAAAAGCCAGAAATTAACAGGCAGGTCGAAAAACTAATAAAAGATGGTATAGTAGAACCATCTATCTCAGAATACAATAGCCCACTTCTCTTGGTACCCAAGAAATCTCTCCCAAATTCAAAGGAGAAAAAATGGCGTTTAGTAGTTGATTATCGCCAAATTAACAAAAAACTTTTAGCAGATAAATATCCACTGCCAAGAATTGAGGAAATACTTGACCAATTAGGACGAGCTAAATATTTTTCATGTCTCGATCTTATGTCAGGTTTTCACCAAATTGAACTAGATGAAAAATCTAGAAATATAACATCATTTTCAACGAGCACTGGCTCTTATCGCGGTTACCATATGGTCTTAAGGTAGCACCAAATGCATTTCTCTATATGGATGACCTAGTAGTTATCGGCTGCTCAGAGCAGCACATGTTCAAGAACTTGACAAGCATATTTGATCTTTGTCGAAAACATAATTTAAAATTAAACCCAGAGAAATGTTCGTTTTTCATGCACGAGGTAACATTCCTTGGGCATAAGTGCACAGACCATGGCATCCTTCCAGATGACAAAAAGTACGATGTTATAAAAAACTATCCAACCCCTACTGATGCGTTCTGTAATTACTACAGAAGATTTATACACAACTTCGCACAACACTCACGTCATTTGACTAGATTGTGCAGAAAGAATGTCCAATTCGAATGGAAAAAAAGAATGCGAAGATGCATTTAAATATTTAAAAAAGGCATTAATGAAACCAACATTATTGCAATAACCTGACTTCAGCAAAGAATTTTGCATAACCACAGATGCAAGTAAACATGCATGTGGTGCTGTACTATCCCAAGAGTACAACGGTGTACAATTACCAATTGCATACGCATCCCGAGCTTTCACACAGGGAGACAGCAATAAATCAACTACAGAGCAGGAATAAGCTGCTATACATTGGGCAATAAAACACTTCAGACCATATGTTTATGGAAGGCATTTCTTAGTTAAAACAGACCATAGACCCTTAAAATATTTGTTTTCGATGAAAAATCCGACATCAAAATTAACCAGAATGAGACTAGACTTAGAAGAATACCAATTCACGGTAGAATACCTCAAGGGGAAAGATAACCATGTAGCGGATGCATTATCCCGCATAAGCATAGAGACACTAATTGACATGAATAGGAAAATATTAATGGTTCAAACAAGATCATCAAAAAGACAGGAAAACATCTGCGCAGATGAGAAAATAAAATTGCAAAAAGATCTAAAATAGCCCAATGTGTGAAACTAAAATTCGGTAAAATAAATGGTTTACTTAAAAGAGGAGAACGAATCATTTCACAATTTTCAGTTAATGATTTGTATTCCAATGAAAAATTCGATTTAGGTCAATTTTTTCAAAGGCTTAATTCAGAAGCCGGAATATATAAAATTGCTAACTTACAGTTGTCACCAAATGAACAAATTTTCGAATTTGTATCATTAAATGAATTTAAAAATATGGGCAATAAATATTTAAATACATTAAAAGTAGCGCTACTTACAAAAGTAACACAAATAGACAAAAATGACGAAAGTCAAATAAAAGCAATACTGTCGAAATATCATGATGATCCTATAGAGGGAGGCCATACAGGGATTACGCGTACCTTGTTAAAAATTAAGAAATACTATTACTGGCCCCAAATGACCAAGACTATTACAAAGTATGTGAAAACTTGTACGAAATGCCAAAGATCAAAAGTGACAACACATACAAAAACTCCTTTAACAATTACAGAAACCCCAATCAATGCTTTTGATAGAGTAATAGTAGACACCATCGGTCCACTACCAAAATCAGAGCAAGGCAACGAATATGCAGTTACACTGATATGTGACTTAACAAAATATCTAGTTGCCATACCTATTCCAAACAAAAGTGCAAGAGTCGTAGCTAAAGCTATATTTGAAGATTTTATTCTGAAATACGGTCCAATGAAGACGTTCATTACGGACATGGGTACAGAATATAAAATTTCAGTTATAGAAGATTTATGTAAGTACCTTGGTATCAAAAACATAATCCAACATAACATAATTCAACAGCACACCACCACCAGACAGTTGGGACAATAGAACGAAGTCATCGAACTTTTAATGAATATATTCGTTCATACATCTCTGCAGACAAATCTGATTGGGATGTCTGGACTCAATATTTCACTTATTGCTTCAACACGACACCATCAGCAACGCATGAGTATTGTCCATACGAACTAGTATTTGGCAGACTACCAAAACAGTTCATAGATTTAAACAGTACTAATTACATAGATCCTATTTATAATTTAGATGACTATTCTAAGGAAATAAAGTTTAGATTAGAAATAGCATACAAAAGAGCTAGAATTATGTTAGAACGAGGAGGAAAGGCTATCTTCGGCACGCCGAAGATTTAATACCCTTGCAGACCCAACCATTTCATAATGCTCATAGTGCTTTGCACGTATCTAAGAAGCACAGGGAAAATAGTCAATTACAGTTAATTAACCAAGAATAGTTAAGATATCTTGAAAAACAAAAAAGTTTTCCATACAACTTAATTTCGACCGATCGTTCCTATGGCAGCTATATGATATAGTTGTCCGATCTTAATAGGATTTTGCATATATATGGGGAGCGTAGTAAAACTAATAATTACCAAGTTTGGTCAAGATATCTTGAAAAACATAAAAATTTTCCATACAAAAACTTAATTTTCGACCGATCCTTCCTATGGCAGCTATATGATATAGTTGCCCGATCTTAATAGAATTTTGCATATATATGGGGAGCTTAGTTAAACTAATAAATACCGAGTTTGGTCAAGATATCTTGAAAAACATACAAATTTTCTATACAAAAACTTAATTTTCGACCGATCGTTCCTATGGCAGCTATATAATATAGTTGTCCGATCTTAATAGGATTATATGGGGAACGTAGTAAAACTAATAAATACCAAGTTTAGTAAAGATAACTTTATAAACAAAAATGTTTTTCATACAAGAACCTACTTTTCGACCGATCGTTCCTATGGCAGCTATATGATATAGTGGTCCGATCCAGCTGGTTTTGACATATAAACTGCGTGCAACAGAAAGAGGGACTTCTGCCAAGTTTCATAAAGATAGCTTTAAAACTGAGAGACTAGTTCGC
The DNA here is from genome assembly GCA_035045885.1 of Drosophila borealis. NCBI lineage: Eukaryota > Metazoa > Arthropoda > Insecta > Diptera > Drosophilidae > Drosophila > Drosophila borealis. Next base: position 160,253 of record JAWNOR010000140.1, on the reverse strand, counting down.
ATAGAAACAGACAGACGGACAGACGGACAGACGGACATGGCTATATCAACTCGGCGTTACACATTTCACGACAAAATTATAATACCCTCTGCAAGGGTATAAAAAGCCAAGGCCAATAGGAAATTATCATATGATGAAAGAACAAAAAATTTTGAATTAAAAGTAGGAGATAAAGTACTTATAAGAAACGAAACAGGGCACAAATTAGACCCAGTATATTTACGACCATATATAGTAGAGAAAATGGAAGATAAGGACAACATTTTTATTAAAGATAGTAAAGATAAAAAACAAAAAGTTCATAAGAATAGATTAAAAATTTTTAAGCTATTTTTAGAGCTAGGAAGCTGAAATTTTCACTGTAGCTAACTTATGTGATGTAGCTGCACGTTAAGACGGGGTTTCGGGAAATTCCGCCCGCAAGTGTGGAAAAATCGTGAAAAACGTTTGTATGTAACTTTTTTGTTTACCATCCGATCGGCCCCAAACTTATTTTCAAAGATCTTTGTTCAAATTCATTTGAGGGGTGTTTCACACTTTTCGAAAAATACGTTCCTCCTTGGTGGAAATGGAGGTCAAAGATTTGGTGGGTGACGTTTAGCTCTCAAATTTATTTCCAAAGATCTATATGAAAATTTATTTTAGACGTGTTTCACATTTTTCGTAAAATCAAAGCTTCTTCAGCTGAAAGTGCGATTCTAAGATATTTTTGGAGAAGTTTTAAGTTTTGTCCGATTTGCGTCAAACTTTATTCTTAGAGCTCTACATGAGAATTTAATGAATAGGTGTTTTTGGAAAGTCCTACGTCAATTTGCGGCAAACGGTTGTATGAAGGTTTTTTACCATCCAATCGGCTTATAGAGGCGGCTCAAACAGAGGAAGACAGCAAAACCAGATCCGAGTTACACAAGGCAACTCGGAAAACCAACAAACCCCCTTGAGAAAAGAGCAATACAAATTTATCATATAAATCTAAGTCTCAGTAGTCTCATCAAAATATACAATAGGAAAAATAATATACCATTGACTCTGCTAGTAGATACAGGAGCAAATGTCTCAATTTTAAAGAACAATAAAACAGATTCAAATGTAAATCAAAACTATAAAACAAGTATAACAGGAATTGGACAGGGAACAATAGAGTCAATTGGACAATCCACAATTGATCTACTTTTCGATTACTTCGTAATCAGTCACAATTTCCAAATAGTCCACAATGAATTTCCCATACCTTGCGATGGAATTCTTGGACTAGACTTCATCAGAAAATTCAATTGCATAATAGATTACCAACATGATGAACTCATCATGAAACCAGAATCACTTAATTATCAAATACATGTACCGCTATTACATAATGATATTGATAACTCAATATTGTTACCAGCTAGATCAGAAGTTATAAGAAAAATTACGCTTCTGACAAATGAAGATACAGTTCTTATACCAAACCAAGAAATACACCCTGGGGTAATAATAGCAAACAGTATCGTAAAAAGTAATAGCGCAATAGTCCGTATTTTAAATACAAATAGTAAACATATACAAATTCAAAACCCCGAAGTAAAATTTGAGTCATTACAACAATATGACATCAAAATAAATAACATAAATACCGGCAATAGAACAGATGAAGTCATAAATAAATTAAATTTCCCTGAACAATTTAAAAACAAGCTTACTGACTTATGTACCAAATACAGTGACATATTTGGTCTAGAAACAGAAGCAGTTTCAAGTAACAATTTTTATAAACAGAAATTAAGATTAGCAGACAAAACACCCGTATATATTAAAAACTACAGAAATGCAGAAACAGAAAAGCCAGAAATTAACAGGCAGGTCGAAAAACTAATAAAAGATGGTATAGTAGAACCATCTATCTCAGAATACAATAGCCCACTTCTCTTGGTACCTAAGAAATCTCTCCCAAATTCAAAGGAGAAAAAATGGCGTTTAGTAGTTGATTATCGCCAAATTAACAAAAAACTTTTAGCAGATAAATATCCACTGCCAAGAATTGAGGAAATACTTGACCAATTAGGACGAGCTAAAAATTTTTCATGTCTCGATCTTATGTCAGGTTTTCACCAAATTGAACTAGATGAAAAATCTAGAAATATAACATCATTTTCAACGAGCACTGGCTCTTATCGCGGTTACCATATGGTCTTAAGGTAGCACCAAATGCATTTCTCTATATGGATGACCTAGTAGTTATCGGCTGCTCAGAGCAGCACATGTTCAAGAACTTGACAAGCATATTTGATCTTTGTCGAAAACATAATTTAAAATTAAACCCAGAGAAATGTTCGTTTTTCATGCACGAGGTAACATTCCTTGGGCATAAGTGCACAGACCATGGCATCCTTACAGATGACAAAAAGTACGATGTTATAAAAAACTATCCAACCCCTACTGATGCGGATAGTGCACGACGTTTCGTCGCGTTCTGTAATTACTACAGAAGATTTATACACAACTTCGCACAACACTCACGTCATTTGACTAGATTGTGCAGAAAGAATGTCCAATTCGAATGGAAAAAAGAATGCGAAGATGCATTTAAATATTTAAAAAAGGCATTAATGAAACCAACATTATTGCAATAACCTGACTTCAGCAAAGAATTTTGCATAACCACAGATGCAAGTAAACATGCATGTGGTGCTGTACTATCCCAAGAGTACAACGGTGTACAATTACCAATTGCATACGCATCCCGAGCTTTCACACAGGGAGACAGCAATAAATCAACTACAGAGCAGGAATTAGCTGCTATACATTGGGCAATAAAACACTTCAGACCATATGTTTATGGAAGGCATTTCTTAGTTAAAACAGACCATAGACCCTTAAAATATTTGTTTTCGATGAAAAATCCGACATCAAAATTAACCAGAATGAGACTAGACTTAGAAGAATACCAATTCACGGTAGAATACCTCAAGGGGAAAGATAACCATCTAGCGGATGCATTATCCCGCATAAGCATAGAGACACTAATTGACATGAATAGGAAAATATTAATGGTTCAAACAAGATCATCAAAAAGACAGTAAAACATCTGCGCAGATGAGAAAATAAAATTGCAAAAAGATCTAAAAGAGCCCAATGTCTATGAAGTCGTTAGTAATAACGACGTAAAGAAATTTGTGAAACTAAAATTCGGTAAAATAAATTGTTTACTTAAAAGAGGAGAACGAATCATTTCACAATTTTCAGTTAATGATTTGTATTCCAATGGAAAATTCGATTTAGGTCAATTTTTGCAAAGGCTTAATTCAGAAGCCGGAATATATAAAATTGCTAACTTACAGTTGTCACCAAATGAACAAATTTTCAAATTTGTATCATTAAATGAATTTAAAAATATGGGCAATAAATATTTAAATACATTAAAAGTAGCGCTACTTACAAAAGTGACACAAATAGACAAAAATGACGAAAGTCAAATAAAAGCAATACTGTCGAAATATCATGATTTCCTATAGAGGGAGGCCATACAGGGATTACGCGTACCTTGTTAAAAATTAAGAAATACTATTACTGGCCCCAAATGACCAAGACTATTACAAAGTATGTGAAAACTTGTGCGAAATGCCAAAGATCAAAAGTGACAACACATACAAAAACTCCTTTAACAATTACAGAAACCCCAATCAATGCTTTTGATAGAGTAATAGTAGACACCATCGGTCCACTACCAAAATCAGAGCAAGGCAACGAATATGCAGTTACACTGATATGTGACTTAACAAAATATCTAGTTGCCATACCTATTCCAAACAAAAGTGCAAAAGTCGTAGCTAAAGCTATATTTGAAGATTTTATTCTGAAATACGGTCCAATGAAGACGTTCATTACGGACATGGGTACAGAATATAAAAATTCAGTTATAGAAGATTTATGTAAGTACCTTGGTATCAAAAACATAACTTCAACAGCACACCACCACCAGACAGTTGGGACAATAGAACGAAGTCATCGAACTTTTAATGAATACATTCGTTCATACATCTCTGCAGACAAATCTGATTGGGATGTCTGGACTCAATATTTCACTTATTGCTTCAACACGACACCATCAGCAACGCATGAGTATTGTCCATACGAACTAGTATTTGGCAGACTACCAAAACAGTTCATAGATTTAAACAGTACTAATTACATAGATCCTATTTATAATTTAGATGACTATTCTAAGGAAATAAAGTTTAGATTAGAAATAGCATACAAAAGAGCTAGAATTAGGTTAGAAAAAGCCAAGGCCAATAGGAAATTATCATATGATGAAAGAACAAAAAATTTTGAATTAAAAGTAGGAGATAAAGTACTTATAAGAAACGAAACAGGGTACAACTTAGACCCAGTATATTTACGACCATATATAGTAGAGAAAATAGAAGATAAGGACAACATTTTTATTAAAGATAGTAAAGATAAAAAACAAAAAGTTCATAAGAATAGATTAAAAATTTTTAATTCTTAATAATCCAAACAAAAAAATAAAATAAAAATATATGACGGCCTGATCAACCGAACAAAAAAAAAAATTTTTTTTGTTCAAATAAACGAAATATTACAATAAAACGTATCTTGAAACAAAAATTTTTATACCTTTAATACTTTTGTATTTTTATATTCCAACATTTTTAAACTTCTTGTTATATTCAAAAGAAATTTTAATTTTTATTAAAAACAAAAAAAAAACTTAATGATTAAGTTCATTTAATAACTACACATTCATAATGTTACGTTATTTCTCTAAAAGGGGAGGTGTAGTGCGTATATGCCCGTACAGAATACCCTGTATTCAAATATAAAGTATGCAGCACTTTGTTGCATACAATAACAATAATAACGTAAACAAGCCCAGAGCCAGTTTATGTATTGGCTCGGTCTCGTATTACGCAGCGCGGTTCACTAGCCTCACTAGCTGGCCGTTTATGCTTACGCTGCAGATCCCACGCTTCGTCTGAGCACATTCCGTGAGCAATATATATGCTCACTAATACAGGCATATGCGAGCTACTCACTCTCTCTCTCTCTTTGTAGCTGTTAACCGATAACAGCATAAGTTTATATATATGTTATCCATAGGCTTAGAATATTTTTAAAGACAATTAAAGGATTCTCAATATGACGTGCATGTGTTTTACTTATCAACTCAAATATATCCGATAATATCTTTCGACATATAAAAAGATATTTCATGGCGACCGTGACTTGGTCCGAAGTGAAAAAAGTATTAAACATATATAAATAAACACAACAATTTCTGACAATAAAACAAGTTTCTGATATATATTCTGTAACTCAAGAATAAATGCCAATAATTAACAAAGGCCCCGTACAGTACACTGCAATCTTCGGATTACAAATATAATGAGCAGCTGCAGCAGTTTATAAAAGTGTGAGAGGCTGTCCGCCCCTTGTACCAACGTTGGAAGTGAAAACTAAAAGCAAAAATATATGAGCACCAACTTCCACCAACTCTGGAATGACAACTAAAAGTAACAATAAATGAGCAACGTTGGACTGGAAGAGGCTGCTCCTGTTGAGCAAGGGGATGCACCCAGCCTGAAAGAGGCCTTGGAGGTGTATCCAAGCGATGGACCGCGCCCACTCACAATAGCTGAGTACAGGGCGCGACAAGAGAAGAAACAGAAGAAAAAGACAAAAAGAAGCGGACAAAGAATCAAACTACTACAACAGAGAAGATTTATAAAGGACCTCATCAAAACATCGATAACGCCCCGGGAAAAAGATAAGCACATGGAGAATCTTAAGCTCATCGAGAAACAACTTCGTACTGGTGCGAAGCAACGCAATAAGGGCTGCAATGATGCCAATGCCTAAATTGCCCTTAAACATAAGCTCTAATTCAAGTCGATGCGCGAAAGCGCTACTTGAAAAATACTAAAATCTGTTAGGCTTTTACTAACACATACGGTTGGACTATTATTTGTATAAATAAAAATTGTCAGCCAACCGTATAACCTAATTAACAAAATTTTCAAATTAAAATAGATTTAAATCACATAATTCCGTTTAAAAAAAAAATATATATATATATATATATATATATATATATATAGATATATATATCTAATTGTACATAAGTACAAAAGCATTATTAAGAAGAAATTAAAAAGATATTTCAAAGTAATAATTCGTTCAGTTAGAATACAAAGATCCAAGACATTTTCACTAAAATGGGCTCAAACGAGTCCAAGGTTGAAAAATCAGCCGCAAATGGGATCAATAATGTTAAAGTAATCGATCATAAAGAAAATTTGGAAGACATTGCAATTCTATTGCTTATCATAGCCGTAGCATCTGTCATTTCTCTAGGACTCAAAATTTATGCGATGCATAACAAAAAAATCAAAAAACGTTACTTGAGTAGGGCAAATGATTTAGAAAAAATCTAAAATTCAAACATTTTCTTTTACAATGACAGATATAGAATCCATTATTAGGCTCACATATAGAGATGAGCCAGATTTTCGTATTTGCGCACTAAACGTACTGCGATTACGCAGCGAATTCATTACAGTATATGAATTCGAACAAGAATATATAGAAACTTACGACACTAACACAAGTCCGTTAAGACATTGCCAGAAAATAGAAAAGGGATTAGTACTTAATACGTCGCCATATGTCTCAGTCAAAATAATTACTGAAGAACACCCAATTTTGGGACCAGCAACAATAGTAATGGTCCGATTGCATAAATAAGATTTAAATAAAGAAGTGCCACATGGGATGGCACCAGATAGCTGAAGAAATAAAGCTGCATAGATCGAATTTCGATAAATCATATAAGTGCCTAAATAAGAGCGCACCAGTTTTGCAACCGACCATAATTAAACACACTGAGATTCTTGTATATGAAAACAATGAAATCAGGAGTTTAATTGAGGAGTGGCAGCATAAACTCACAAGCTTACACAGAGTCCAAACTTCAGACATTTTACAACGTCTAAGGGATAACCTGGTAAGCTTGAACGAAAAGTACAATCTCCAGCTTTATTTACCATCGGCATTTAACACGCCGGTAACATTTGATAACTCACTCCTGACAAACGACAAAGTAGAAGACACAAAATTAGTAAACATGGCACAAACAGTTGTAGAATTTATCAAGCTAGCCACATCTCTGATACCAGAGTTTGACGGTAAGCCGGAAAATCTACAAAGTTTTCTAGATTCTTTGAATCTATTAGAAACATTAAAAGGCACACATGAGCCAACAGCCATAAGCCTTATAAAAACTAAGCTAAAAGGCCATGCGAGAAATTTAATAAGTAATGAGCAGACAATTGCTGCAATCATTACGCAACTATCAAATGCAGTAAAAGGAGAATCGGTAGAAGTTTTATCTGCTTAGCTTCTTAATCTGCAACAGAAAAATAAAACGGCTAACCAATACACCCAAGATGTGGAAAAACTGGTAAAGGCCCTTGAAGGCGCCTATATCAGTGAAGGTCTAAGCCAATCCCTAGCAAACAAATACAGCACTACAACAGCTGTAAAAGCTATGACCCAAAATTGTTCAATTGATAAGGTAAAACTTATCATGCAGGCAGGCACATTCAATAACATGAATGATGCCATTTCCAAATTTGTCAATAGTTGCACAGAAGCAACCGGACAAACCAATACTATCCTTAATACCAAAATTACTATCCTCGTGGTGGAAACCGCGGAAGAGGTAATTATAGAGGCCGACCATACAACAGAGGCGGCTACAGAAATAATAATAATGGTAATAGAAACAATGATAACAGAGGCAATCCTCGAGGCGGCTCATATAGAGGCGGCTCAAACAGAGGAAGACAGCAAAACCAGATCCGAGTTACACAAGGCAACTCGGAAAACCAACAAACCCCCTTGAGAAAAGAGCAATACAAATTTATCATATAAATCTAAGTCTCAGTAGTCTCATCAAAATATACAATAGGAAAAATAATATACCATTGACTCTGCTAGTAGATACAGGAGCAAATGTCTCAATTTTAAAGAACAATAAAACAGATTCAAATGTAAATCAAAACTATAAAACAAGTATAACAGGAATTGGACAGGGAACAATAGAGTCAATTGGACAATCCACAATTGATCTACTTTTCGATTACTTCGTAATCAGTCACAATTTCCAAATAGTCCACAATGAATTTCCCATACCTTGCGATGGAATTCTTGGACTAGACTTCATCAGAAAATTCAATTGCATAATAGATTACCAACATGATGAACTCATCATGAAACCAGAATCACTTAATTATCAAATACATGTACCGCTATTACATAATGATATTGATAACTCAATATTGTTACCAGCTAGATCAGAAGTTATAAGAAAAATTACGCTTCTGACAAATGAAGATACAGTTCTTATACCAAACCAAGAAATACACCCTGGGGTAATAATAGCAAACAGTATCGTAAAAAGTAAAAGCGCAATAGTCCGTATTTTAAATACAAATAGTAAACATATACAAATTCAAAACCCCGAAGTAAAATTTGAGTCATTACAACAATATGACATCAAAATAAATAACATAAATACCGGCAATAGAACAGATGAAGTCATAAATAAATTAAATTTCCCTGAACAATTTAAAAACAAGCTTACTGACTTATGTACCAAATACAGTGACATATTTGGTCTAGAAACAGAAGCAGTTTCAAGTAACAATTTTTATAAACAGAAATTAAGATTAGCAGACAAAACACCCGTATATATTAAAAACTACAGAAATGCAGAAACAGAAAAGCCAGAAATTAACAGGCAGGTCGAAAAACTAATAAAAGATGGTATAGTAGAACCATCTATCTCAGAATACAATAGCCCACTTCTCTTGGTACCCAAGAAATCTCTCCCAAATTCAAAGGAGAAAAAATGGCGTTTAGTAGTTGATTATCGCCAAATTAACAAAAAACTTTTAGCAGATAAATATCCACTGCCAAGAATTGAGGAAATACTTGACCAATTAGGACGAGCTAAATATTTTTCATGTCTCGATCTTATGTCAGGTTTTCACCAAATTGAACTAGATGAAAAATCTAGAAATATAACATCATTTTCAACGAGCACTGGCTCTTATCGCGGTTACCATATGGTCTTAAGGTAGCACCAAATGCATTTCTCTATATGGATGACCTAGTAGTGATCGGCTGCTCAGAGCAGCACATGTTCAAGAACTTGACAAGCATATTTGATCTTTGTCGAAAACATAATTTAAAATTAAACCCAGAGAAATGTTCGTTTTTCATGCACGAGGTAACATTCCTTGGGCATAAGTGCACAGACCATGGCATCCTTCCAGATGACAAAAAGTACGATGTTATAAAAAACTATCCAACCCCTACTGATGCGGATAGTGCACGACGTTTCGTCGCGTTCTGTAATTACTACAGAAGATTTATACACAACTTCGCACAACACTCACGTCATTTGACTAGATTGTGCAGAAAGAATGTCCAATTCGAATGGAAAAAAGAATGCGAAGATGCATTTAAATATTTAAAAAAGGCATTAATGAAACCAACATTATTGCAATAACCTGACTTCAGCAAAGAATTTTGCATAACCACAGATGCAAGTAAACATGCATGTGGTGCTGTACTATCCCAAGAGTACAACGGTGTACAATTACCAATTGCATACGCATCCCGAGCTTTCACACAGGGAGACAGCAATAAATCAACTACAGAGCAGGAATTAGCTGCTATACATTGGGCAATAAAACACTTCAGACCATATGTTTATGGAAGGCATTTCTTAGTTAAAACAGACCATAGACCCTTAAAATATTTGTTTTCGATGAAAAATCCGACATCAAAATTAACCAGAATGAGACTAGACTTAGAAGAATACCAATTCACGGTAGAATACCTCAAGGGGAAAGATAACCATCTAGCGGATGCATTATCCCGCATAAGCATAGAGACACTAATTGACATGAATAGGAAAATATTAATGGTTCAAACAAGATCATCAAAAAGACAGGAAAACATCTGCGCAGATGAGAAAATAAAATTGCAAAAAGATCTAAAAGAGCCCAATGTCTATGAAGTCGTTAGTAATAACGACGTAAAAGAAATTTGTGAAACTAAAATTCGGTAAAATAAATTGTTTACTTAAAAGAGGAGAACGAATCATTTCACAATTTTCAGTTAATGATTTGTATTCCAATGAAAAATTCGATTTAGGTCAATTTTTTCAAAGGCTTAATTCAGAAGCCGGAATATATAAAATTGCTAACTTACAGTTGTCACCAAATGAACAAATTTTCGAATTTGTATCATTAAATGAATTTAAAAATATGGGCAATAAATATTTAAATACATTAAAAGTAGCGCTACTTACAAAAGTGACACAAATAGACAAAAATGACGAAAGTCAAATAAAAGCAATACTGTCGAAATATCATGATGATCCTATAGAGGGAGGCCATACAGGGATTACGCGTACCTTGTTAAAAATTAAGAAATACTATTACTGGCCCCAAATGACCAAGACTATTACAAAGTATGTGAAAACTTGTGCGAAATGCCAAAGATCAAAAGTGACAACACATACAAAAACTCCTTTAACAATTACAGAAACCCCAATCAATGCTTTTGATAGAGTAATAGTAGACACCATCGGTCCACTACCAAAATCAGAGCAAGGCAACGAATATGCAGTTACACTGATATGTGACTTAACAAAATATCTAGTTGCCATACCTATTCCAAACAAAAGTGCAAGAGTCGTAGCTAAAGCTATATTTGAAGATTTTATTCTGAAATACGGTCCAATGAAGACGTTCATTACGGACATGGGTACAGAATATAAAAATTCAGTTATAGAAGATTTATGTAAGTACCTTGGTATCAAAAACATAACTTCAACAGCACACCACCACCAGACAGTTGGGACAATAGAACGAAGTCATCGAACTTTTAATGAATATATTCGTTCATACATCTCTGCAGACAAATCTGATTGGGATGTCTGGACTCAATATTTCACTTATTGCTTCAACACGACACCATCAGCAACGCATGAGTATTGTCCATACGAACTAGTATTTGGCAGACTACCAAAACAGTTCATAGATTTAAACAGTACTAATTACATAGATCCTATTTATAATTTAGATGACTATTCTAAGGAAATAAAGTTTAGATTAGAAATAGCATACAAAAGAGCTAGAATTATGTTAGAAAAAGCCAAGGCCAATAGGAAATTATCATATGATGAAAGAACAAAAAATTTTGAATTAAAAGTAGGAGATAAAGTACTTATTAGAAACGAAACAGGGCACTAATTAGACCCAGTATATTTACGACCATATATAGTAGAGAAAATAGAAGATAAGGACAACATTTTTATTAAAGATAGTAAAGATAAAAAACAAAAAGTTCATAAGAATAGATTAAAAATTTTTAATTCTTAATAATCCAAACTTTCTTTATGAATTCGAATTCCAAAAAATAAAACACAAAAAAAAATAAAATAAAAATATATGACGGCCTGATTAACCGAACAAAAAAAAAAATTTTTTTTGCAAATAAACGAAATATTACAATAAAACGTATCTTGAAACAAAAATTTTTATACCTTTAATACTTTTGTATTTTTATATTCCAACATTTTTAAACTTCTTGTTATATTCAAAAAAAATTTTTAATTTTTATTAAAAACGAAAAAAAAACCTTAATTATTAAGTTCATTTAATAACTACACATTCATAATGTTACGTTATTTCTCTAAAAGGGGAGGTGTAGTGCGTATATGCCCGTACAGAACACCCTGTATTCAAATATAAAGTATGCAGCACTTTGTTGCATACAATAACAATAATAACGTAAACAAGCCCAGAGCCACTTTATGTATTGGCTCGGTCTTGTATTACGCAGCGCGGTTCACTAGCCTCACTAGCTGACCGTTTATGTTTACGCTGCAGATCCCACGCTCCGTCTGAGCACACATTCCTGAGCTACTCACTCTCTCTCTCTTTTGTAGCTGTTAACCGATAACATCATAAGTTTATATATATGTTATCCATAGGCTTAGAATATTTTTAAAGACAATTAAAGGATTCTCAATATGAACTTCAGATCGCACTGACGTGCATGTGTTTTTACTTATCAACTCAAATAAATCCGATAATATCTTTCGACATATAAAAAGATATTTCAGCCCAAACCGTAAGAGCTAGGAAGCTGAAATTTTCACTGTAGCTAACTTATGTGATGTAGGTGCACGTTAAGACGGGGTTTCGGGAATCTCCGCCCGCAAGTGTGGAAAAATCGCGAAAAACGTTTGTATGTAACTTTTTTGTTTACCATCCGATCAGCCTCAAATTATTTTCAAAGATCTTTGTTCAAATTCATTTGAGGGGTGTTTCACACATTTGGGAAAATCTGTTCCTCCTTGGTGGAAATGAAGGTCAAAGATTTGGTGGGTGACGTTTCGCGCTCAATTCATTTCCAGAGATCTATAAGAAAAATCATTTGATACGTGTTTCACACTTTTCGCAGAATTCAAACTTCTTCGGGGGGAATGCGATCTAAAGATTTTTTGGGCGATGTTTTAAGTTGTGTCCGATTTGCTTCAAACTTATTTTCAAAGCTCTACATAAGAACTTAATAAATACGTATTTCAGCGATTTGGAAAATTCCACCCGCAACAGTGGTAAATTGGCGGAAAACGGTTGTATGAAAGTTTTTTGTTTACCATCCGATCGGCCCCACACTTATTTTCAAAGATCTTTGTTAAAATTCATTTAAGGGGTGTTTCACACTTTTAGGAAAATCCGTTCCTCCTTGGTGGAAATGGAGGTCAAAGATTTGGTGGGTGACGTTTCGCGCTCAAATTCATATCCAGAGATCTATAAGAAAAATCATTTGATACGTGTTTCACACTTTTCGCAGAATTCAAACTTTTTCGGGTGGAATGCGGCTCAAAGATTTTTTGTACGAAGTTTTAAATTGTGTCCGATTTGCTTCAAACTTATTTTCAAAGCTCTACATAAGAATGTAATGAATACGTGTTTCAGCGATTTGGGAAATTCCACTCGCAACAGTGGTAAATTGGCGGAAAACGTTTGTATGAAAGTTATTTGTTTACCGTCCGATCAGTTTCAAAATCATTTCAAATTTGTTTGAGAACATTGATTTTATAACATACGTGCCACGGGCAAGGCCAGGTTATACCCGCTAGTATATATATAGCCCAGAGCCACTTTATGTATTGGCTCTGCCTCATATTACGCGGCGCGGATCACCAGCCCTCTAGCTGACGTTTATGCTTACGCTGCATATCCCACGCCACATATATATGCTCACTCACAAAGTCATATCAAACTACACACTCTCCCCCTGTTTGTAGCTTTTAACTGATAAAAGTATAAGTTAATATATGTTATCCATAGGCTAAGAACATTGCTGAACTCAATATAGATATTATTAACATCCAAGCCAAACAGCACTGACGTGCTACTGTATTTATTCAAAACTGTTGTTAAAGAGAATACATTACATGTATCACATCACAAAGCGTACCTTGTGCAATAACTATCTTCCGAAAATAGGCCACGTAAATTGACTTTACCTTTGGTTTTTTTTTTTTTGCGATTTTTCCACAATCGCGGGTGCACTAACATCACATAAGATAACTACAGGGAAATTTTCAGCTTCCTAGCTCTTACGGTTTGGGCAGTGCGTTGATAACCAATCAGCCAGCCAGTTAGTCAGGAAAAACAATTTTATGTATAGAGGTTATACTCCAGTAGACTTCTGATGATTCGTCTTCGTTTATTAATTAATCAATTTACTATACCTTGCATGAAATATTCAGGGTACTTTTGTGATGATTGCGTCGAACTCTCTCAATATACGTGGGATTACCGCACGGCTTAAGAAATTTCTGTGTTTCCTGACCGATCTTGATATAAATTTCAGCAGTAGATCTTCTTGTAACATAGTCTATTCGTATATTCCCAAAAAGTTTATTGTGGCTTAAATTGGTGGGGATTTCCAATTAATCTTTTTTTTTTATTTTTAGTTATCGGGTGGAGGTGAAAGCTATAAGTCGAAAGACACGTGATCTATATATATTTATTGCTTGGAAACTGTGGCAGCTATAAGATAAATTGGTCTGATTAAAATTTGATTTAAAACTGAGAAACTAGATCGCAAAGAAATTGACTGCCAGACGGACATGGCTATATCGGCTCGGCTATTAAAGGTAATCAAGAATATATACATTTTATGGGGATGGAGAAGATTCATTCTGACATTTCCATTAAAAATGGTTAAACCAAGTATTGATAGAAGGTTCAGGATATCTCCTAGAATCCCCAATTTATGATACAAAATTTATATTATGGAAAATTAATATGAGATATTAGGCCAGTAATGAGTTTAACCTTCAGTCAGGGCGTTACATTTATTCAGCCTGGCAGAGGTCGCAGAAGCATCGCAGTTATATATATATTTGTAATTAATTGTAAAGTCAAGATAGAATTGCGTCTGATAGAATTGGCAAGGCATAGGAAGCAGAAAGTGCAGAAGGGCTTGCTTAGTAGTTGTAGCTAAGAAGTGGACGCCAGTGGTTCCAGTGGTTGTCCGTGTGAGCATTCCTGGCATTCCCGCTAGTAGTTAACGATACGTTTCCCTTGACGTAAAATTTCCCTTCCATAAGCCTTACCAGCAAGCTTACAAATTTCTTGTGGTCAGAATGAGATTAGTACCCCGGCTATTAAATTTCCTAAAGATGATTTAGGTCTGCTTAATGGAGAAATTTATAGAATGATTTCAGTAAATATGAGTTTTGATTATCATATTGTTTATAATGAAAATTATTAGTTTACTTGGAGGGACTACGAGGTATTGATAAAAAAATGGGTCAACTTTTTTGTTTACGAAATTATGCTTTGCCCATTTGTGCAAAAGATTTGAGTCTTCGGGTTCCGAATATTTTTTGGTTTTGTACTTACGTCCTCGATAACTGGTTGGAACTTCATAAAAACAGCAAATAAAAGATCCGTTATTGTGTTATAGTATCCTCGAAGTACATTACTTACACGTCTAATGTAATTAGAAAGATGGCTTTCAAAAAGAGATATAGCAACTGCACCTGTAAATGTAAATTTTAACATTGGTGTATTGCAAATCCTTTCGCAAGTCCGCGCAATATTCCTATTAGCACGCTTATACATATCCATTGTTTCCTGTAGCTTATTTGTATGTTTAGCACAATCTGCGATATACGCATCGCTTAGGTCACCTCCATAGCTTAATTTAAAAACTCCTGGAGCAATCTTTCGATCGCACGCTTGAATTAGAGACCGAAAAAACTTTCTTTCCTGTTCGGATAATGCAGATAGTATATGATTGTAGTTAAGACATACTTGCAAAACACTGTTGTAAACAAATCGGAGGGTATCTTGTTTTTCAAAAATTTTGCGCACCGGTCCAAGTACCGAAAACCCAAGACGTGAAAAATGTTGGGCTTGTTCGCAAATACTTAATACGCTTGGGTCTATATTGCACTCGAGAAGTCCCTTTTTTTTTTTACTACGAGCAAGTAAAAATCGGTCCAGCTTTTGATTTAAAACTGTGCTACAACAATTTTTTTGCCATTCGTCATATGATTTGCGCATCTCCTTATCAAACTCCTTTCTCAAATTTTCAAATTTATTTAGCACAATCAAAGCCTCAGAAACATTTGGTAACCATTCGGACGAATTTAAACGATTTCGAAGCCACGTAAGTCTTTCTATATTAATTCGATAACCAATAGCTCTTGAGGCATAATATGGTACCCACGTCTCATGTAATTTGCTGCGATCCATTAAAATATGAGAGGTTGAGTCCATTTCATTACAAAACAATAACCAAACCTCTGTTACTTGTCGCAAATACGATTTTCTTATGGAGCCTCGATATGAATAAAAAAGCATTACATTTAAAGATTCGATTGCTTCTTCAACGTTGCAGACATGTAAAAAGACATTCGACATAAGTCGTTGGACAGTCTCGTCCATACTTTGAACTGTTCGTCGATATTTAAGAACTTCTTCATACCAATCGTTTTTATGCACATTTAATATTAACTCCTTGGAGTCTGTATTTAGCGCTGTCAAGGTTGCTAGGAATTGATTCTCAACTGACTCAGTTGTTTTTTCAAACTCAGGCCCAGTAGTGCCACCGAATTGTGGCTTAGGAATGCTCTCAGCTTCATCCAATCTACCAAATACAATCATCGACTCGCATATGTCGATGACATCATTTAGGCGCTCCATAAAAGCATCTACGTGGTTAAAAATCATAGCATTGTCTAAATTCCAACCCAAGCTATTATCAAACTTAGCATTTTCTTTTGCCATTAAACTATAGATACCTTTGTAGGTAAGACAACAGTTCAGAGACAAGTTGCAGACTTTGATTCCAAATCGGGAACTGCCCGAAAGTATTTTATCCAAATTAATCATTTCTGTGCAAAAGCGTATAATTCGGTTGCTCAAGTCACGAAAAAGACTTGTAATTAAGTCTCGTCTATTGTAATGTTCTGAATTTACCCAAATAAAATAGATAAGATTAATGATTTTTGGCAATAGCTGAGATAATACTGCAGGACTTTCAGTGAGATTAATTTCAGCACATGGGTCCATAAGAAGATGTAGAAATTTAATGTTTGACATTGCCCGTTCCATTTCAGACCTACACTCATAAACAAGTTCATCAATTTGTTTAATATACACTGAATGAGAATTTCGAAGTATTTTTATTATACTTTGTACATCAACTTGTTCTAATTGTGTGTTGAGCGCCTGAAGAACTTCAACTACAGGACCACAAATTACTTTAAATATATTTAGAGCTAAGACTATATACTTACACCGATAAAGCCAAAATTCGTATTCATCCTCTAATATGACGAAATCATTGGGGACCGTTAAAGTCTTGTCATTCAAAAGAGTGCGTATCTGCGTTGCCCAAAAAACAGAGATTGACTCAAGGTTCTTTACAAACTCAGGATCATATGAAATATTTTGCCGTGGAATTTGCCTCACAATATAAGGAACATATAATACCGTCATTCCTGACATTTTAAAGTGCATTCCAGTTAAATAGACAAGAAATTTGTCTAAAGCTTTGCAGAAGCGCTGTTTTATATTATCATCCCACTCTGAGTGATTCCGAAACACAGGTGCATATGCCAGCTCCAGAATGCGAAGCAGGCAGCCGTCAACATCATTATGAATGGTCCCAAAATTTACAAAATCATGAAATGAATCAACGGTAAATAGTTGATTAGGTGATCGCACAAAGTAACTAATGTCAAGAATGGGTGCAACTGGGAATCCTAGGCAGGCCGTTATGATATTTGAATCGTAAAACAAGGTAAGCATTGGTTTGCTCGGCTTAAGTATCCAAAGTCTTATAATGTTTAGCGTGTTTTCAGTCCAATCCCTGTGATCAAGGGAATATAAAATCGTCATTCGTTGGATAAGCTCAACTAAATTTTCCAAATCTTCCTTAGTATACACTGTACTAGATAAATATGCACGTATTGACTCATTCGATTCTCGGTTGCCTGTTGTATGTCCTAAGAATTATAACTATAGTAAGTTAAAAGTATTTAAAGAATTCTTATACTTATACCGTCATCATAATAAGCATCGGCGTTATCAAATGGGGGCTCGTTTTCTTCAGCTGCACCAGAAGATGCCATTTTATGATATCTGCAAATATTTTCTTTTGGATCTAAAGAGAATAAACTTGAGAATATGAGCTATTTTATGAAACAGACAGCTTAAAAGAAAATAAAGCGCCTCCTTAGTTACTCCAGCCTTGTTTGAAATTGACACACTCTCTAATGGAAGCCTGTTTTCTAAAAAAAGTGTGAAACACGTCTCAAATAAATTTGTATAAATATTCTTATATATGAAAATGAATTGACATTATCCACCAAATCTTTGAACTTTCTTTCCACCAAGAATAATTGGTTTTTCCAAAAAGTACCACGCACCGCTCAAATGAATTTGAGCAAAGATTTTTGAAAATAATTTTGAGGGCGTAAACAAGCAAGTTACATACAAAATGTTTTCACGATTTAAACACCCTAGAGGGTGGAATTTCCCAAAATATAAGGTAACTACAGTTAAAACAACAGTTTCCTTGCTCTTATGGTTCGAGCTGTACGTTGACCACGAAACAGTTTTATATAGATAACTAGCGGGTATAACCCGGCCTTGCCCGTGGCACGTATGTTATAAAATCAATGTTCTCAAACAAGTTTGAAATGATTTTGAAAATGATCGGATTTCGCGATTTTCGCCATTTTTCCACACTTGCGGGTGGAAATTCCCGAAACCCCGTCTTAACGTGCACCTACATCACACAAGGTAGCTATAGTGAAAAGCTTCCTAGCTCTTACGGTTTGGGCTGTGCGTTGATCACCAATCAGTCAGTCAGTCAGTCAGTCAGGACAAACAGTTATATATATTGAGATGTATATTTGGATAATTTTGTGCTCCAAATTTTCGACGTATATTTTGTAGCAAGTTCGCGCTCTTAGAAAATTGAACTAAAGGTTGGAACGGTTTTCACCCATTGCTGTGAGAAAAGTAGAATTTTATTTGTTAATTAATCTGCGTTTCTATCCAAAAAGGTTAGTGTTAAGTCACCGTTGGAGTTAGTTTGTACATACAAAAGTCGATCGCACGCAGTTTGCCTCATCGAGGTTCATTTTCGTTTTGTGCTTGCAGCTGAGCTCATAAGGCTCATAAACTTGTAAAATGTTCTTAAATATTGGATGATAATAAAGATTTCAGTGCATAGTTTCGAATCAAATCGTATCGTATGGTACATCGGATCAAATCGTATCAAATCGGAAAAAGTTGTTTCTTTTCGCCGCTA
Source organism: Drosophila borealis (assembly GCA_035045885.1). Classification (NCBI taxonomy): domain Eukaryota; kingdom Metazoa; phylum Arthropoda; class Insecta; order Diptera; family Drosophilidae; genus Drosophila; species Drosophila borealis. The sequence goes on along the minus strand of JAWNOR010000140.1, from coordinate 141,320 downwards.
GAAACCCCTGCCAAATACGCGCACCGGCACGAGTCTCGGTGCCAACATTCTGAGATATTCTCTGCAGCAGCGAGCTAATCTGAGGGCGGAGATTTCTGCGAAGCAAGCGACTTGCAAAGTCACAACCTGAGAGTCCTATAGAGAGTCACGTGGTACAAGAGTTAGACTCACACATAGTTTTATATATATATATATATATATATTATAGATTTCATTGTATTGGTTTGGCGAGATGGCTGACGGTGATGACCAAGATGCAAGTGCGAGAAGGACGACAAGTAGTATTCAACCCGGTAGAACTGCAACGACTATAACGGCATGGTCAGCGGGGCAGGCTAACGGATCGCCTGTTTCTGCTGGAGTACAAGATAAAGTCACCCGTATAGAAAAAGGTAGCGGAGTAGGTTGCGGCTAATTGGAGTGTACACCCCAATTTTCCGTACAAATCAAATACTCAGGTCTGGGAGCACGCGCCACGGCAGCAATTTCCCAATGTGCATTGTAGTAATGTGAACCCGTGAAATGGATCGCTGACATCTTTATCAGCAATTATGAGCAATCCACAGAGAGCAACGAGGAAAGGCTCACCAGCCTTAAGAAGTGCCTCAGCGAGCAGAGGGATGCGGTGCGTGAAAAACTTTTAATTCCAGCTACAGTGACGTATGCTATAGGCACATTGCATATGTTGTATGGCCGCTCTGAGATAGAACACGCTGCGCTGCAGCAAAAGCTACGGGAGGAGCAAGCAATAAAATCGGACAACTTCAACACTGTTATCCGACAGGCTTTAGCTGTCCAAAACTATTGCGAAACGATATCGGCCATTGGTATGCACGATTATCTTTACGATCCCACGCTGCTAAACGAGCTTGTTGCTAAGATGCCCAGCAATACGAAATTGGACTGGGGCCGGCATCGAATGTCAAATGATGGTAGCAGTTTGGACCCTTTTGATAAATGGCTGTTTAATAATTAACCACGGACTGACAACGAAAACCACTAGAGAGCGAATTTTTGTGCACAACACGGTAGACAGCCCTGAGGGTTCTCAGCAACAAAGGGTTCTTATCAACAGGAACAGTAGAGGGTTTCATGTACGAAGTGTGCCGGTAACCACTGTCTATCAGATTGCGACGAATTTAGATCCATGGGTACAAATCTGCGGTGGGAACTTGTTAACGAAAAGCGGCTCTGTTTTTGCTGTTTTATGCGAGTCAACGCACCATGTGCTGCTACATACGCCTACCATGAGTGGTAGTAAAGACGAGCACACGGGCCAAGGTAGCAACAACCGGATTAAGGCAATGGAGTCTGCCGTTATGTTTCACGGCAGGTCCACAAGTAAGACACTGTTTCGATATGTTCTATAGTAAATCAAAAAGCGTGCGCACATATGCATTAGTGGCTGAATAGAAAGAGCGCTTGCAGACGAGCTGCAACTAGATGGTCCTTCGATCCAGCTGTGTCTTAAATAGACAGGCGACATAACCAAGAACGAGCCTGAGCCTATGTCTGTGGCTGTGAGCATTTCAGCTCCAGCACATAATGCGGTACAGTCTGCGTTAAAAAACGTGCGAACTGTAGCGAACTTGGACTTACCAGAGCAAAGTATCGCGCCACAGTTGCTTAAGTATCGGAAGCATTTATCTACGCTTCCTATCCTGCTGTATAATAAGTTTGGACAATATCAAAATAACTGCACCCCTGGAGATTCGAGATTGTGAAAACGACGACATCATACCAGAGCGAAGCAGACTAGGATGGGCCGTATATGGCCGCCCTATTGTGGGTGTCAGCACCACGCCTCGGCTGCTACATATTTGCCAGTCCAGTGCGGCGCTTGGGATGGATGAAGCTCTGAAGAACTATTTTTCCCTATAGTCACTAGGTGTGAGCTTTTCCTCACACTCCCTGAGATCCAAAGAGGACGAACGCTCGATGCAGATATTGGAGGCAACAACAACCTATTTGGAAGACGAAAAGTGCTGGCAGACCGGCCTGCTATCGAGGTTTGATCGCATGCATCTGCCAGACTCTTACCAGATAGCTGTTAAGCGCCTTAAATGTTTAGAGGCAAAGATGTCAAAAGACCCACTACGATGCACGATGCGTGACTACAAACAGAAGGGATATATCCGCCGGCTGAAGAATAGTGAGTTAGTAGCTAACACGACATCGTGGTTTCTTCCTATCTTCACAGTCACCAATCCGAACAAGAACAAGACGCGCCTGGTATGTGATGCGGCTGCCAAAGTTAACGGCATGTAGCTGAACGATTGTTTGCTGAAAGGTCCAGATTCACTAGCATCTTTGATGGGCGTGCTAATTAGCTTCAGAGAGCGCCGTATCCGGCGACATACGGGAAATGTTTCATCAGGTCAAGGTGCCAAGCGGCACAGAAGCTAATCTGGCGTGATTGAGATTCGTAACGCTTCCCCAAAACGTACGTTATGCAAGTCATGACGTTCGGAGCATCCTGTTCGCACTGTTCGCCAGCCCTAGCAAATAACCTCAAGCATTGCGATTCTTCGAGTGATTCGAGTGGTTTGTAGCGGAGCATCCAGATGCTGTAAAGGCGATTTGCGAAAACAAATTTGTGGACGACTGGTTGCAGTCGGTGGATGCAGCAGCCCAAATGATATAGTTAGCTGAGACTGTAAAAAGGATTCATGCTAGTGGCGTTTTCGAGATGCGCCGCTGGAGACCAAATTCCAAGCAAGTTATACAGGCGTTGGAAGACACCTGTGAGGATTTCGACAAGCGTATCAGCTCTCAGGATGAAGCGTAAGAGAAAGACTTGTGCCTGTGGTGGCTACCTGGACAAGATCTGTTGACGTTTGTGGTGAAACCAAACTTGATTGCAAAAGCATCTAAGGAGCGCCCAACTAAAAGACGCGTTCTAAGCGGGGTCATGTCTATTTTCGACCCGCTCGGGCTGCACAATTAGCCTTTTCGTCGAGGTTCATTTTCGTTGTGTGCTTGCAGCTGAGCAGAAGTGAAAGAGAACAGAAGCGATTGCGGAACACGAATATAAGTCAAATAAACTTGTAAAATGTAGGTTGTTAAATAATGGAAAGATAATAAAGATTTCAGCGCATCGTATCTAATCATATTGTTGTTTCTTTACGACGCTAGAAATCCCTGCCTAATACGCACTCCGACACGAGTCTCCAACAGCCAACAGTCAGCTTAGGCGAAAAACGTATTAAATAAATATTTTTAAAGATTTTAGTTTTTACATATTTTATAAGGATAAGAATTATCGTCAATTAGCCACCGAGTGGAATTTTTAAAATCGCTGAAACTCGTTTTAAATAAATTTTAGCGTGCACAAACATACTGTATTTTCCTGAACGGAAAATTACAGCATCCTATCTTTTACGGTTTGGGCTGTGCGTTGATCAGCAGGACATCAGAACAAATTTTGTAATATATGGAGATGTATCCAATATTTAATATTGTGTCATACACAGTACATCAGGGGTCTCTTGCAAAGAAGCAGTAGCACTAATTGTATTTCTGCTACCTTATAGCTTTTTAATAAAAACTGGACTAGATCATTAGCGATGGGCAAAGGAAATCAATGGAAGAGATAATATGGGTGGCTCTAACAAGGAGACCGGAAACCTTGCGTTCGGCTGCAAAGCTAGCTAACGGAATAAAGCTAGCGATATAGCGTCTATCGGGATTATCAGTACATTTGTCCGTATGTATTTTGAAGAAAGGTCATCCTAATGCTCGATTAGTATGAGTTTATTTCCTGTTATTAAAAAAATGCTTTGTGCTCAAGCAATCGATATCGCAAACCTGCTTTATGTTCAATGAATCGATATCGTTGCTGGAATCTGCAGCAGCGATCTTATTAAATTAATATAAGCAAATATTAATGCAAGCATGAAAAGAGGTCGTACACTTAGTTGAGTGAAAATGCTGTTCGTTGTAAACAAGGTTGGCAAGCCTCTTTTGCACTTGTGGCAGCTGCTATAAAAATTCATTTTCTCCTTTATCTCACCCACTTGTTCGTTAGTTTTTGATCGAGGCGAAACGAATAAATATTTCTGAGCCACAGCCAAATAACTTATAACTTATAAATTCGACAAATAAACTTTTTAAAACGTGTTGTTGTGAAAAGACAAAATTGACTTTTATTCTTGGCTAAGGTTTCAAAACAATTGCTAAAAAATATTAGCAACTCAGCATTTGGAGGACCCGGCGAGATTTAATATTGCAGTGCATATAAACAAATTAAATGAAATGGCCATTATTCAAGTGCCACAAAATTATTGTGACTTCTTATAATTAGGCAATTGCAATACGCCTATGTGTGGTATCAATTTACAGCTCCCAAAAATTGAATATACATAGTCGCCGCTAGTTGACTTTCCCGATCTCCCTTTTGCGCTCATTCGGCGGCTCAGCTTACCTACATACGCTTGTACATAAGCATCTGCACAATTCATCGCGTTTTTTGTGTGCGTTGTTCTTCAATTAAGCAGTTTTGGTGTGCCGATTTAGCATTTGTGTATAATAAACCATGCAAGGCGAGAACACCAGTGATATGCAGTCAAACAGTGTGGTTATTCAACGACGTCAATCTAACGCCCCGTCTCATTCAACCTTTGTTCGTCATGGGGATTTGTTAAACCCAACCGTGAGCGTGGCTACCCCGAATATTTGGATTTCATTGCGATGTTTGAGTATTGTTTGAATATTGAAAACTTGCAGCATCTCCACTCTTTTTTGTCTGGCCCTGCGTTGGATTCGGTTCGTTCGTTGGAGTTTTCTAGTGCCAATTATCTTGTCGCTCTGGATATCCTAAATAGAAAATTTAGTAATATACTTCTTGTTTTCCAGGCACACATTAAAGCACCAGTTCTTCGACAAGGTCAAATCGCATATGCATAATAATGCATAATGCATAATGCATAATAATGCACACGCTGCTTCTAAAAAACTTGGACACCTAGACTCAGATCAATTGGGAGGAGGCCGCAGGAACTGACAAGGTCCCGACAGCCGATGAGTTCTTCGCATTTCTGGAAAGACGTGGTCAAAGGTTAGAGAGTGTGCAACATGCTATGTCATCCCATCTCTCAGGTGGGCAAATCCAACCATAATACCCCACGAAAAGAGTGACTGTAGCCAAGACTAACCAAAATGATTGCAGTTTTGTGATGCATCTGGTCACGGGATCTACACATGCAGCAAATTCGGAAATTATTCTCCACCCCTTCGGCATAAGGAGGTTAAGAAACTGGCCCTTTGTTATAACTGCCTAGGGAAGGGCCATCAAACTCAGTCTTGCAGTAGTAGTCATTGACATACTTGTGGAGGAATGCATTATATCCTGCTGCACTTTAAAGCATCACCAGAAGCTGAAACGTCGACACCATCACATACATTGTCCGAATCGAGTGCAGCTTCTTCGACTCACGTTCACTCCACTACGTCTCTTGCTGTCCAAGGTCACAAGCGTCTCTACTGAAGAATCAGCGGTTAGGGTTCATATGAAGTCACAAGCCTCATATTATTCAGCCACCTTTGATGCTCATTTGACTCCAACAATTACTGATAATTAGCCTTGCTTCATTATTGATACATCGGATTGGAAAATCCCCTCGAACATAAGGATTGCTGATCCTGCGTTCAGCAAACCACAGCGGGTCGATCTTTTAATTGGATCCGTCCTTTTCTACAAAATTTGTCTGTGTAACGAATTATGCTTTTTGCCAGAACTACCTCTTCTGCAAAAGACTCGTCTTGGTTGGGTCGTGATCGGTGGTTTTGACAAACTGCGCACTCATCTCATTATTGGCTGGCCTCACTGCTGATAGGTTAGTTAAACGCTCGTCTGGATGATTTGGTTTGGCGTTTTTAGGAAGTTGAAAGTTTTGGTAGAGTTGGAATGAGAGCAGCACTTTGCCAATGACTTCTCCCATTTACCATCCAACGTGTATTCATTGTGATTGCCTTTGAAGCGAAGTGCAGAGCTGCTAGAAAAGTCTTATGGCCAGACTTATCGTCGATTTGTCAGTTTCGAGCGAAAATTTGGTTGGCATTCGCATTTGAAGAAACAGTACTCGTCATCCTGTTGCTCTGATATTGATAAGCGTGATGCATCATGCAGGACTTCTACAAAAGACTTCTAGCCAAAGAGAAAATTTGCCAACAGCCGGCATATTGTCTCGTGGCAATTTTAAACTTCCAAAATTCTAGTCTAGTGTTTTAGTCACCAAGAAGTCTTCCATGGAATAGCTGATGAAGATGTCACCAAGGCCCTTGGTCTTGTATGGGGTCCAAGCATCGACCAGTTGCTAATTTCATTTCCTCTTCTAGATTCCACTGCTAAGGCCTGCAGTCGCTCAGTTCTGTCTACTGTTGCTTGATTTAATATTCGCTTGGAATTTTGGGACCAGTCATAGCTAAAGCTAAGATCTTTCTTTAACAGCTTTGTAAGGACCAATTGAATTGGGATGGGTTGGCTAATCTGATGCATGAAGTTAAGTGTACAGGCATCTGCGTCAGCCAGTTCCATTGCTGGTGGATTCGTCCGTGGTTTTCTCCTGGATTAGGGACGATTCCTTCTGTCAGCGTATGGCACAGCTACAACAGGTGTTCTGGGCTCGATGGCGTGAATCTCACCTTACTACAACAGCGAGCTAAATGGCACACTCAAACATAAACATTGTTCGTCAATGACATAGTGTTCGTCAAAGACGAAAATCTGCCTCCCATGCGGTAGCAGCTGAGTAGGGTAGTAAACCTGATTCCTGTGAAGGATGGAGTAATTCGTGTAGCTGATCTGAAGACCACGTCTGGAATCATTGTGTCTGCTGCTCCTTAAGGATTCTGTTGAAAGTCAGGCTTCCAACGGGGGGAGTATGATGGATTCTGCAGCAGTCGCATCAAATTAATATAAAAAAATATTCATGCAAGAATGAAAAGAGGTCGTACACATAGTTTAGTGAAAATGATCTTCGTTGTAAACAAGGTTGGCAAGCCTCTCTTGAACTTTTCGCAGCTGCTATAAAAATGCATTTTCTTCTTTGTTTCAACCACTTGTTCGTTAGTTGTTGATCGATCCGAAACGAAGTTATATATCTGAGCCACAGCCAAATAATGTATAACGTATAAATTCGACATATAAACTTAGTATAACCTGTTGTTGTAAAAAACTAAACTTGACTTTAATTCTTGGCTAAGGTTTCAAAACATTTACTTAAAAACATTAGCAGCTCAAAAATCGTAATACTGTTTTTATGCATATCTCTTATATTTTAATAGTTAGAGTCTCGAAATTTCATATAGCTTACGGTACATTATATATAGATTTTGTAATTTACCAATTTAAAAGTTTAAAAAAAGTGTAAAATGCAAGCAAGAGCCTAACTGCTGCACCCACTAGCGTGGTAGAAGAAAGTTTATCACCTATCACGGCTTTACCGACTAGGAATTCTTAATTGTATGTTTGTTGACTAATTTTTTTGAGCTCTTTGCTTTTTTTCTTAGGCTCCCTGCTCAAGAGAGCAACCTTATAAATTGGCTCTGGCTTATGTTACGCAGCGCGGTTCACTAGCTTCTCTAGCTGACCGTTTTATTGGCCATCTATAACATCTGTCGTCGTAGCTGGACATTAAGCGTCCAGCATACTGAGTGAGTAGACAGTTAGTCTTATGGTAAATAAACGCGGTGGGTTACATAACAAAGTGAAAGAAAGAATAGCGCACCTAAGGTGGTTGCTATACATGAACCAGCCACGTTCGAAACTAGTGAAAAACTAGAGTCGACAAACGAAGATGATTAGATCTTACGCAGCAACTTTGATACTGACATAAAAAAATAAGATTTACACGATCTAACCAATTCTGCGATTATAACACTACCCGAATTCCAATTTCGTAGATAATAAAACTAACAAAATGGCACAAACTAATATTGATTTTATCATTACCGCATCCAAGCTTATACCAGCTTTCGATGGTAAAGCAAGTTATGTAGATGCTATACATATAATAGACTCAATTAAAGACGAACACGAACAACTAGCTGTTTCCATTATAACAACAAAGCTAAAAGGTTTTACAAGAAATTTAATCGGAAATGAAACTTCAGTAAATGAATTCATATCACGATTAAAAACTAGTGTCAAGGGTGAATCTGTTGAAGTATTGTCAAAAAAGCTGATGAACCTACAACAACGAAATAAAACCGCCAACCAATATACATTAAAGGTTGAGCAGATGACAAAGGCCCAAGAAATAGAGGACGAGGCCCATATAGAGGAAACTCTAAAGGCCGTAGCAACTCGAATCGAGGCCACAACAATAACAACAACAATGTTCGGGTTACTCAAAGTAACAACAACCCCCTTTAATACTTAAAATTAAACAACAATAGAAAAGTTCACACGATAAACCTTAGTCTCAATACGTTCGTAACAGTACATCTTATTGTGTTATAGAATATTTCTGTATTCTCAAAAATTGAATTGCATTTATTTGTGGCTTATATTGGTGGACAGCATAAATTGGTGTTTTTACTTGATTCCTAGCTTTGAGATAGTAGCGAGGAGGTGGTGGTAGCTATAAAATGAAAGATTCTTGATATATTCTGGAAGCTTCATGTCAAATTTGGTGACTCTAGCTCTTATTATTTACCCAACTTGCTCAAAGAAACAGGATTTCTATATCGATTTTTGTCGATTGCTTGGAAACGAAGTAAATTATCGATTATCTGAAACAAACTCGCACTGCGCATGGACTAGGATGACCTACATCTAATATTTCAAGCGTTCAGCTCTTATAGGTTCTGAGATCCTTGCGTTCATACATACGGACAGACGGTCGGACAGACGGACGGACGGACGGACGGACAGACGGACATGGCTAGGTCAACTCGGCTATGGATTCTGATTAAGAATATATATACTTTATGTGGTCGGAGAAGCATCCTTCTGCCTGTTACATACATTTGCACAAATACAAGTTTCCCTTTTTACCCATTTTCAATGGGTTCAGGGTATAAAAATATAGCAACTAATACGAAGCTTACATTTCTGCTTGATACTGGTGCAGACATTTCTCTAATTAAAGAAAAATCAGATGTCTTTGATGACATACAAACAGAAAAAACAATAAATAAACAAGGCATTGGACAAGATGTCACCAAGTCCAGGGTCCTAGTACAAATATAGATATATTATTCCACAAAATTTCCATTTAGTTTCTTCTAGTTTTGCGATACCGTGTGATGGAATAAGAGGTATTGACTTCATAAAAAAATTAAATTGCAAATCAGACTTAAAGCATCGAACGATTGGTTCATAATTAGACCACATAACTTAAACTACCCAATTTATGTTCCAATAACACTCAGTTCTGGTAGTAATTCAATATTAAATAATTTAAAATATGAACCACTTTCGAATTACGAAGTAATCCAATTAAACCAAGGTTCAAGAACAGATAAGGTCATAGCTCAATTAGCAAAAAATTTTCCACAACAATTCAAATCACAATTAGTTGGGATGTGCACCAAATATAGTGATGTATCAGGACTTGAAGCTGAATCAATCACAACAAATAATTTTTACAAACAAAAATTGAGAGTTAAGGATGACGACCTAGTGTACATAAAAAACTATCGAAGTCCGCATAGCCACCTTTATGAAATCCAAAAACAATATGGAAAATTAATAGTAGATAATATTGTTGAACCGTCAGTGTCTGAATATAGCAGCCCACTTTTATTAGTACCAAAGAAAGCGATCCCAGGTTCAAATGAGAAATAAATGATAATAGTCACTGACTATCGTCAAATTAAAAAAAATTACTGTCTGACAAGTTCCCACTCCCTAGAATTGACGATATTTTAGATCAACTAGGTAGAGCAAAATGCTTTTCATGCCTTGACTTGAACCTTAAAAAAAGTTCAATACATATAACGTCGTTTTCAACGAGTAATAGCGCCAAACTCATTCTAGAGAATGATGGCGACAGCATTCTCAGGTTTAGAACCTTCACAAGCATTCCTTTACATAGACGATTTTATCGTTGTTGTGTGTTCAGAAAAACACATGATTAAAAATTTAACAAATGTGTTTGAACTTTGTAGGAAACACAACCTAAAACTACATTCACAAAAATGTTAATTTTTTATGCATGAAGTGACCTTCCTAGGCCATAATTGTACAGATAAAGGAATCTTGCCAGATGACAAAAAATTCGATGTCATACTAAATTATCCAGTCCCACATGATGCGGACAGCGCTAGAAGTTTCGTTGCAATTACTATCGACGTTTTATCCGAAACTTCGCCGACTATTCACGGCACATAAAAAGATTATGTAAAAAGAACGTTCCTTTTGAATGGACAGATTAATGCCAAAACGCATTTCAAAACCTAAAAAAGAATCTCCTGGAAACAACTTTGCTACAATACCCCGATTTCAGCAAAGAATTTTGCACAATCACAGATGCACGCAATCAAGCAAAACTACAATGGACTCCAACTTCCCGTTGCTTATGCATCACGTTCATTTACTAAGGGAGAAAGTAGTAAAAGTACAACAGAACAAGAATTAGCAGCAATACACTGGGCAATTACACATTTTCGACCATATATTTATGGCAAAAATTTCACAGTCCGAACAGATCAGAGACCTTTAATATATTTACTTTCAGTGGTCAATCCAAGTTCTAATTTAACACGCATGTGGCTCGTTTTAGAAGAATACGACTTTACAGTCGAGTATTTAAAGGGTAAAGACAAAGGCGATCCCATACAAGGATGTCATTCTGGCATTTCAAAAACGCTAGCTAAAATAAAAAGACACTACTGGAGAAATATGACACGTCATTTAAAGACTAAAGTCTAAAACGACAAAATATACTAAGACACCCCAATATTTGCATTTGATAGAGTGATAGTGGATACTATAGGTCCGCTACCCAAATCAGAAAGTGGTAACGAATAGGCAATCACATTAATATGTGACCTAACAAAATACCTTGTTGCGATTCCAATAGCAAATAAAAATGCGAAAACAATTGCATAAGCGATATTTGAATCTTTTATACTGAAGTTCGGTCCAATGAAGACATTCATCTAGGACATGGGAACTGAATATAAAAATTCTATTATCAGTGACGTGCAAATATTTGAAAGTCGAAAATATAAAGTCCACTGCATATCACCACCAGACAGTTGAAACAATAGAAAGAAGTCATAGAACTTTTAACGAATACATTCGTTTATATATATCTGTTGATAAGACAGATTGGGACGTATGGCTTCAATATTTCATTTATTGTTTCAACACAGCCCCCTCAATGGCATAGAAATATCAATAGGAGATAAGGTCCTACTAAAAAAACAAAACTGGTCATTAGCTATATTTTAATTATATTGTATACCCTGAACCCTCTTATTCCAATACCAACGTGCTCGTTCGCTTTAGTAGTAATAAAGATAAGTTAAAAAAAATTCCCTTGGCGGGGTTCGAACTTGCAACTGACCCCATCTACTCAACAGCCACACCAGCCAAAAAAAAAAAAAACTAGTTTCCTCAGTAGGGCTCGGACTCACAACATACCGCACTATTTGCAGCCACCTCTACCCTCTACCCAAGTAAAACACGAATTAAAAGAGCAGCACAGAAAACAATAATATCCAAATTGCAATGCTGTTGATGGAATTAAAGCAGGCGCGCATGAATGAGGGTGTGTACATGTGTACAGAAATTTTTGGAATTTGCGCTTGCTGCCGATGATTCAAGGAAAGTCAAAGATCTTGATGAAATTTTCTACAGTACATCTTATTGTGTTATAGAACATTTGTGTATTCTCAAAAATTGAATTGCATTTAATTGTAGCTTATATTGGTGGACAGCATAAATTTGTGTTTTTACTTGATTTATAGCTATGAGAAAATAGCGGGGAGGGGGTAGTAGCTATAAAATGAAAGATACTTGATATATTCTGGAAGCTACATGTCAAGTTTGGTGACTCTAGCTCCTATTACTTACCCAACTTGCTCAAATAACAGGATTCCGATATCGATTTTTGTCGACTGCTTGGAAACGGAGTAAATTATCGATTATCAGAAACAATCTCGTACTGCGCATGGACTAGGAGAACTTTCAGTTGAAATTTCAACACTCTAGCTCTTATAGGTTCTGAGATCCTTGCGTTCATACATACGGACGGACGGACAGACAGACGGACATGGCTAGATCGACTCGGCTTTTGATGCTGATCAACAATATATATACTTTATGCTTTCTTCTGCCTGTTACATACATTTGCAACATATATATGCTCACTAACACAGGCATATGCAAGCTACTCACTCTCCCTCTCTTTGTAGCTGTTAACCGATAACAGCATTAGTACATACAGGCATCCATAGGCTAAGCACATGACTTTAAATTGGAATAAATTCAATCTTAACAACAAAGCCAACCTGCACTGACGTGCAACTGTTTTTATTCAAACTTTTTCAAAGATAATATATTACATTACACACAGCCATACGTCATAATTATCGTATTAGTGAGTAGCGTTTGATTCCGTTTGACCTCCTCGTACTTATTTTGTATTAATGTCAGAGATTCTTATGCAGTTTCGATAGTTCTTGTTTAAATATGTGTTTCATGTTTTCCCTAAAAGTCGGGTATTAACATCACAACATCTAAGGTTTCTTAACATTTATCTGCCTTATGTTTCTTTGCCATATCTAATAATTTGTACATCATATAAAGTCAAACACTTAAGCTTGGTTTAAGAACAGTATTAACTGCTTTCTTTAGTAACGTTTTCATGTTTCTATTATTTTCGTTCCTCCACGTTCATTTTACTTTCCTCATAAATCTGGTCTAAATCACTATCGGAATGTAATATCTTAGGACATTTTCGGCGGGCCGAAGACTTAACACCCTTGTATGCATTTCTAATTTGAAGTTATGTTAGAATAGTGCAACTCAAAACTTCTGAGTTTGTTGCAATATCTTTGAAAACATTATAATATTATTATAATATAATCAATTAAAATCGTACTAATATATCTTGGGCTTTTGCATACAAGAAGGGGGTATATTTAAACTTAGAAATCCCAAGTTTGGGCAAGATGTCTTGATTACTATAAACGTTTTCCATACAAGTTCTTAACTTTCAACCAATCGTTCCTATGGCGGCTTTATATTATAGTAGTCCGACGTTGAAAAAAATTTTTAATATGTAGGGAGTATACTAAGACTTAAACATGTAGGTGGTATAGAAAAAGTTTTTAATGCCGATTTTGGGTAAGATATCTTGATATACAAAAAAGTTTTCAACCGACTGTTTCTTTTTCATCTATTTAATACAGTTATCCGATGTTGATACGATTTTGCAAATAAGTAGGGAGCATAGTGAAATTTATAAAAGCCGAGTTTGCATAAGATTTCTTAATAAAATATACAGTTCCGGTCGGTTTTGACACATGTACGCCCTCAACAGAAAGACGGGCCTATACATAGTTTCAAGACGACAGCCTTTAAGCTTAGAGATAAATTCGTATAGAAAAAGACAGACGGTCAGGCAGACGGACTATATACACTCCGCTGTTGACGGTGATCTAGAATTTATACCCATTTCATCACCAAGTTAAAATACCCTCTTCAAAGTTAACGAACACAAGTAACCCTAACGGCCTTGCCCAGGGCAAGAGGGGTAGATTTTTGTGCTCTTTCCAGCCTAGTCGTCATTAAAAAAGTGTAGATAGAGAAAGGGACAGGATTAAATATGAAATGAGTGTTACGCATTAATTGAAGAAGAACTAAGAGGTGCCCTCCCATGTAGAATTTGAATCATCCTGCGCTATACATTCGTGTGGTGCTGGCACATACGGAATGTGTGTGTGGTTGTACGTGGTACGTCACAATGATTGGAAATGTCACATCAATTTGTATGTTGCTACAGTTCTCGAAGCATTATTGTCGCTTTGCTTAGAACTGTGGGAGCGAGGCGACACTGTCGCCGAGTGTGGTTCGATGGGATACGAAAGGGAAAGTAAGAACATTGAAGCTATTTGCTTCCTGAGCCGTCTAGTAGACGCATCGAAGCTCGCCTGAGCTCTGAAACTTTATATGATGGAGAATAATTGTCAGACTCCGACATCAGAAGTGCGATCTGTCTCGCTACCACAACATCAGATGGGCCATGGCCATCCGAAACAGGGCATAGCAAGTTAGTGGTGATACCCAAGTTCAACGTAGACCTTATTGGCGCTATGCCATCAGCGTGGTGCTCCACAGTACATTAAGGCGAGATTTAAACAACAACTTTCGACCCTGGAGCGGAATGTTCATTACCAGAAGAAAAGATAATTAATAATTTAGTTTGTAAAAGAATTAATAATGTAGTTATGATGAAAGGTATTGGAAATGGTAGCGTTTGTAGTACATTGCAAATACATTGTATCATAAAAATTAATTATTTTTGTATTGAAATATTGTTTCATATTTTGATCGAGAAGTATTATCCAATGGTTTCAATGTCATTATGTCATCAGAAAAGAATGAGTTTAGTTGGAAACCAGTATATGAAAATATACGACAAAAAGTTATTTCTATTCTTACACAAAAGTGTAAGTCTTAGAAATTTTTGATCCGCAGTATCCAGCCGTGTTGCATACCGATACAAGTGCTCGTGGATATGTTACCGTCTTATTACATAAAATTCACAACAAGTCCCATGTTGTTGCATATTACAGTAAGGCTGCTTCACCTGCTGAGTCACGATACCATTCATATGAATTGGAGACTCTTGCTGTTGTCATGGCAATAAAACATTTTCAACACTAGTTGTTGGGCACAAATTTTGTTGTGTTTTCTGATTACAAACCACTTAAAGCATCAAGGACTAAGCGTGATCTATCTCCCAGGGCACAAGGGCGGGAAGGGAAACATATGGCTCACGTTGATTTTTTTTTTCCTTCAGTCAATTTAATTATTGTAACTTGTAAAATTCCTGAAAAGAGAATTAATTTTGCATAAATTTCTGGCAATTGGATTAAGGCTGAATAACGTCAAAATTCTGATATTGTTAATATTCTGAATAAATTAAAAGAAATTCTCTTGCTCTGATATCGCAAAAACGTATGAGTTGAGGGCAAGAATACTTAGTCAAAAAATACAGCGAAATAGTGGAACTTGGTCCTTATCAGTTGTTCCTCGAGCCTTTAGATGGTCTGTAATAAGCCCAATTCATGAGTCAATTATGGTAGCAGACGTTAGAAAAGGCCCATGGTTATTACTGGTTGGATAACATGTTTAAATATATTTGAAAAATTTGTTGAAAGCTGCATAACTTAAAAAATGTCAAAGTCGTTCTCAGGTAAAATTCAAGCTAATCTCCATCCAATACCAAAAGTCGATATACTTTGGCACACCATCCATATAGACATAACCGGGAAGTTAAGCGGCAAGTCTGTTCAAAATGAATATATTATTGACATAATATATTAGACAAATAACTCAAAATGATTAATATACTAATACTGAATGAAGTGTTCTAATCTCACTGGAATTCTCGCGCGTATACACGTAATGCGGTATTAATAGAACGGTTTCCATTATCGTTTATAATTATTTCAGGAACACCGAAATCGCTACACCGGAATTGTACCTCTTTATTGACTTAAGCAACGTACCTTCGCCCACTACGTATCTAAGGTAGTCTACCTCTTTTTGGCAGAATTGACTTTTCTTAATGCTAATGGTCAGTCCTGCTTTACGCAGTTGAGTGGCAACCTCAGCAAAATGTAACAAATGTTCCTCAAAACGAAAAATATAGTTGATTAAATAACTAAAGTCTAGAGTAAATTAAGTTTAGGACGGAGCGAGAGCGTAATAACGCTCTAGAAGCGAATCCGCGCTCGCTGCAGTTTTAATTGGCTTTAATTACTTTTAATTACTTTATTTTTTTTTAAAGAAGTAAAATAAAATCGTGCGGCCGGGAATAATTAAAAAATCAATCTATCCTCCTGCCATCGTGGTAAAATGCCAGGAAAGTAGAATTTAAAGTCAACCCTCCGGAACAGCAGGAGCTGTACTAAAAATTGAAAGCCCAACTCTATTGGCTTCGTTGCGCTAACGAAGCCGACGCTTTCAATCCTTGGCACATATGTAAAGTAGCTGAGCATAATTAAAATTTGCGTACACTAAGTAACAGTCTTGAAGATATATATATGATACTTAATATTTGTGCAATCGGCAGTGCTTCTGAGCGGATGTTTAACTACTATTACTTGTATATAATTGCAGTACACTATGACATACACACGTAAGCTAGCTGAAGTCCGCTTATTTTCGTTCCGTTTTGTGCTAAGCGGTGGCTGGGCAATTCGATGGCGCGTTTCGGTCAACAGATGCTCGCTCCCCTACTCTTTATTAATAAGGCATATCACTTGTTTGACGGCAACTAAAGAAAGTTTTAAGTATTCAAAAAAGAGACGAAATATGTCTATTATAAGAATAATGCGTTTAATTGATCAAATAATAAACAGTAAATTAAACCTAGAATTTTCAAAATTAGAATGTAGATTAGAAATGCTGGTCTCACATATAGATACATCATTAAAATATCAGACTCCAGTAGAAACTTTTGACCCAGCTAATAATCACGTGCCAAGCTCCAATAACTTTGTATAACAACAAACGCTCATTTAAAGTCCGTTATAAAGTCTATAGGTCCTGCAACGTCTGTAGGCATGCCCCTTGCGGCTAAGCGCACACGTCTTCTGCATGTGGCACTTCTCAAGCTCTCCGAGTTCAAGAATTTTATTAGTCTGTTCGAAACTTTTGTTTATAATTGCGATCATGCGATTCCGAGCATAGAGAAATTCAATCATCTGATCACATGTCTCTCTGGTGAAGCTCTAGGCACTGTTAGGGCGTTTCAAGACACCGGGGACAATTATTTGAAAGCCTGAGGGTATACTACAATGAATGTCTAATAGTCAATGAAAATATTTCTCTCTTTAGCTCTCTTTTGCCTCCCAAAAATAACGCAACCTTCTGCTGCATCATTGATCTCTATGAATGATACTGTCTGCGCAATTTATCGGCCGCTCCTGCCAAAAGGTGACGACTAGAAGATTTCTATCGAAATTCTCATTTACCTCGTTATGAATAAAAGTTGACCCAATGACCAAACGAAAATGGAAGGATCAGCTCGATTAAGCAACCATTTCATTATGGAGTAATTGCGAAACAGCTTTGAATCGTTGGTATCAACGCCTTTTTACTGAAGTATCAGCCAAAGATTCGAACGATGGCTCCAAATCAGAGTCACATGCTGTTTCCAAAAATAATAATCGGGAATGATTTCGTGTTCTGTGGCTAGTGTAAGAATCAGGTGACCCCCTAATGTTTATATTGTGGTTCCGCTGCATTATCAGTACAGCATCGGTTTAAGTTCTTTAAGGCAGCTCCTTTATGCATCAATTGCCTTCCGAAAGGAATCAGATTAGAATCCATATTAAACAAGGGTCGAATTTACTGCAAAACACTCTTGTTGGCTGGCTTGTCTTTAGGCATTACTTGCCGACATGTCGTGAGGAAACTCATCCTGTCAATCTTAGTTGTGAAGATGAGTCTCATACCTCAATACATGAATCGTTGCAGAAATTTTGGTCATTGGAAGAGTTGCCTTTAGCCAAAAAAAGTCCGAACAGTTGAACAAAAGTTATGTGAGAGTCCCTTTCTAGACAACGTGGAAATACTGCCGCTAGGTCGATCTAAAGGAAGACTGACAATTGACCAATCAGCTTGGTAAATCCTCCGAGGTTGCTAAGCGTCGCTTTTTGTCGCTTGAAAGACGCCTACCTCCAGATACCCAGCTCAATTGTATGTACTTGGAATTCATAGAAGAATATTAAACGTTGGGTCACATGGCTGAAATAGATAATCACATTCCAAGTGCTACGGACTACTTCACTCCGAATCGGTGTTTTTTAAGACCACAAAGAACATCGACGGACATCGTCTAAAATTCCGTTGAATGACCTTTTAATGGTTGGACCGTCCATTCAAGAGGAGTAATATTCGACATTTCTTTTGATTTAGGCTCCACAAATATGCATTGACAGCTGACATTAAATAGATGTACAGGCAGGTCATGGGACACGAAGCAGATCGAGATTTCCAGCTCGTAGTGTGGAGAAAGAACCCATCTGACTCTTTGGGATCCTTCAGGTTAAGCCCAGTGACTTACGGCGCTGAGCCTGCCCCGTTTTTGACGATAGGTTGATTAACAAAACTTAGTGAGTTGAGCGGGGTTTCGAAATAACCGAATCGGGTTCGAATTCTCCTGAGTTCTCCACAACAAACGGAGCACAACCGGTAACGATCTCAGGGTCTGACTCAGCCAAAACACTTGATGTGATGTGATTGCCGAATGAAGATCCTTTTCAATTTTAGATACACGATTCATACATGGGTCTCTGAGCGACAAAACGGAGCATTCTCTCGGTGAAGTTAGCTCTGTAAACACATATGGTGGTATCTTAATTCTTTGCAACTGAATTTGATTTCAGTTTGATAAATGATAGGCTCCAACGAGTAATGCTAAGGCTGACTACTTCAAAACAGGTCCACGTTACTTCTGGTGTTCATCAAGGTAGTCATCTGGGACCTTAACTCTTCACTTTTTTTTTAATGATCTCCCCTTGGTTATATCACATGCCTGCGTACTTAGGACGATGTGAAACTTATCCTTTCATACACTAATCCTGTTGAGTTACTAATGTTTTTTAGCAAATGTTTTGAAGCTTTCGCCAAGATATAAAGTCAAATTTGGCGTTTTACAACAACACGTTATAAAATAGTTTATTATATCAAATTTATGTAAATTGCCAGATTATTTGGCTGTGGCTCAGAAAAGTTCTTCGCTTCGCCTCGATCAACAACGAATAGCTGACAGAAAAAAATAGATAGAATAAATAGAAAAAATATCTAGAAAAAACTAGATAGAAAAAATATGCAATTCATAGCAGCTGCGACAAGTGCAACAGAGGCTTCCCAACCTTGCTTACAACAAACAGCTGTTTCACTAAACTAAGATTATGACTCTTCTTATGTTTACATGTATGTTTGCTTATACTGATGATGGGGCTGCTGCAGAATTCAACATATTCCCCCCGTTGGAAGCCTGACTTTCAACAGAATCCGTGGTCTTCAGATCTGCTACACGATTTACTCCATCCTTCCCAGGGATCATGTTTACTACCCTACCAAGTGGCCACCGCATGGGAGGCAGATTTTCGTCTTTAACGAGCACCATGTCGTCAATGCACAACCCTTGTGTTTGAGTGCGCCATTTAGGTCGCTGTTGTAGTGAGGTGAGTACTCTTCACGCCATCGAGCGTAAAACACCTGTTGTAGCAGATCACACACTGCCAGCCATCCAAATGGTCTTAGTTTAATTTTGTCAAGTCTGGCTCGATAATGGTTGTGAAAAGGCCACCAAGCAGTAGATGAGCAGGAGTCAGGAAATCTTGATCTGATGGGCTCGCTGAAATCGAGAGTAATGGGCGTGAGTTAACAATAGCTGTGGTTTGGCAAACAAGAGTACGAAGCTCATCATTGGTAGAGAACGGCCGACAGACCGATAGAAATGGTGCTTGGCCAATTTCACTGCCGCCTTCCATAGTCCACCAAACTGCGGAGAACGGGGGGAATGCATTTCCACTCAATATCATCGGCTAGGCAGAACTGCCGAACTGCTTCCATGTGGGGATCGCTAAGCAAGAGACGTTTCAAATAGACCAACTCATTGTTAGCTCCAACGAAGTTTGTTGCGTTGTCGGACCAAATCTGACTGGGTATGCCACGAGTGGTGATGAATCGCTTTAAGGCACTTAAAAAATTTAGCTGCCGATAGGTCCTTGACTAGCTCTAGGTACATTACCTTGCTGGTGAAGCAAATGAAGACGCTGACGTAGCACTTGATGGGCGGCCTCGTACGAACTTCCGACTTGTAGAAGAATGGTGCGCTATAATCGATTCCAGTTATGGTGACCGCTCGAACGGCTTCCAGACGCTCCCTTGGAAGACTCGCCATCACGGGCTCGACGAAACTAGGCCTCGCTCTGAACCACCTCACACATCTGCTGACTGCTTTAGAGACGGTTCTCAATCCACCAATCGGCCAATATTGATGTCGCATTTTGGCTAGAAGTGAAACTTCTTCAAGAAACTGAACGATGAGAGCTAAGGTGATTGCATGACGCCGAGGCAATATAGTCCAGAGATGAATTGCTAAGCTGGCCACCAAAACGAAGGAGGTCACCTTCATCCAGAAATGGTGCAAGAGATGCGATTGAGCTTGATTTTTTCACATTTCCATGAGAGTGCATCTCCTTGATGTCATCCCACAAGTTTGCTCTCTGTACAGCCCGAAGAAGAATCCGACCGCCGTGATGAATGTCTGCAACAGTGAGTCCATGATGCCTTATACGCCACATGAATTTGTACACATAGCCAAATGTGCGCTGCATGGAGCAAAATGAGTTTGTGTGCTTGCATCCTAGAGTTAAATCTGCATGTGGAGACGTAATGATCAGTACTCTTTTCCCTAATTCAATGGTTTGCGTTTCAGGCAGACAGGTCGCTGGCCAATTTAGACGATCATCTATTAGATACGATGGACCATGAAACCAGAGCTCCGATTGGGCTAGGACTTCCGGAACTGTGCCTCTAGAAAGAATGTCAACTGGATTTCGGTCCGTCGGAACATATCGCCACACCATACTGGCAGTGAGTTCTTGTATGGCAGCCACACGATTTGCCACGAAAACATTAAATTTGAAGGGAAGAAGACTTGGAGCAAAGGATATGCCTTGTAGCAAGAGGAGAGGAGCTTCAACCATGGCAATCAACTCGTCGAAATCTTCACGTTATTTGCTGCCAATAACATTGAAATTCAGCTCCTCGAGCGACTTATGCGCGGCATTAAAGGCATACTTAGTTTGTTCAATTAACAATAGACGCACTTTTAAATCGACAGCACAAGAGTTATTAATTTTTTCAGATATATAACTTTCAATACAATTGGCTCGCTCAAACAAAGCAGCCGCCTTGCGCTTAAGAAAAGGCACCCTGTTTGCCTGCACATTACTTGTGTTCTCGCCTTGCATCATTTTTTTACAAACGCTAATCGGAACAGCAAACTGTTTAGCTGAAGAACAACGTACATATATGCGAACTGTGCAGCTGCTTATGTGCAAGCGTATGTATATAAGCTACGCCGGCGAATGACCGCACAAAAGGGAGAGCGCGAAAGTCACTTAACGGCGTCTATGTATAGGCGAAATTTGGGAACTATTAATTGTCAGCTCACACAGGCGTTTTGCAATTGCCTAATTATGACAATTTGCGATAATTATGGTGGCACTTGAATAATTGCTGTTTTAATTTGCCATTAGATTTAACACTGTAATATTAGAACTCGCCGGGGCCTCCAAAAATGTTGAGTTACTAATGTTTTTCAGCAACTGTTTTGAAGCTTTTGCCAAGAAATAAAGTCAAATTTGGGGTTTCACAACAACACGTTATAAAATAGTTTATTTTATCAAATTTACGTTAATTGCCAGATTATTTGGCTGTGGCTTAGAAAAGTTCTTCGCTTCGCCTCGATCAACAACGAGCAACTGACAAGATAGAAAAAATATGCAATTCATAACAGCTGCGACAATTGCAAGAGAGGCTTCCCAACCTTGTTTACAACAAACAACTGTTTCACTAAACTAAGATAATGACGTCTTCTTATGTTAACATGAATGTTTGCTTATACTGATGATGCGGCTGCTGCAGAATCCAACAAATCCCCTGCGTCACTCTCGTCTACAAGATGATTTGAACGCTATGCAAATAATTGCGTCTAAATTGTTCAAAGTGTTTGTTTATGACATTCAATCGTACTTCATCTTAACTTGTCAGTTATACAATTGACAATACTCTATTGAAACTTATACTAACAGTTAATTCATTAAACGTTGGTCTAAAAAGTTTAACGATTCTTTCATAACCAAACTCCTATACATCTCTCTTGCTCGCCCTAGCCTTGAATACTGCTCTTGCGTCTGGTCTCCGCAGTATAACAATAGCCAGGATCGTATTGAATCTGTTCAGAATCAATTTCTGCTTTTTGCCTTACGAGGTTTAAATTTGGACCCTAATCTTCGGTTGCCATCCTATTCCAGCAGGCTGCTTCTTCTTAATCTTCCGTCGTTAACCAACCGTAGGACAATTCTCGGTGTTGTCTTTCTACATAAGTTGGTTGTTGGCGATATTGATTCTCCTTTTATGCTAGGGCGTCTTCTGTTCCGGCTAGACCTACCACGAACCATAGCCGCTAATTCCTACCTAAGTGCACAACAGATTATGCTATGCATAATTCTTTTTGAGGTCTACGCAAAAATTTCAACACTTTGTATGACGTTTTCTACAGCGAACTTTCTCTACCCCTAATAAAATCAGTGCTTTCAGGATACCTTCGGGAACTCACTGACCATTCCCAGCTATAAGTAGGGGTATAGCTTTACGGACCTCCCATCGGATTACTGATTTTCCACCACTTTCTCTTTATCTAATCTACTTTACATTCTATATACCTAGTATAAATTTCTTATCTTTCATAATAACTCCTTTCTGTTTTTTCCTATTTATTGTTGTTTGGCCAAGCAACCAACAGAGAAAACACTGAACAGTAGCCACCAGCAGAATACGATAGTCATAACTGCACCCTAAGAGCAAATAATGTTTGCGCGCTCTTTGTAAGCTGCTGCACACTCTCTTTTGTTGGCTCTTTGCCTTCTACATTGAAGATCGCCCATTTTCGTTCGCTTCACAAATCGTTATAGTTCGTTTTTCGTTTGATCACAATCTATGCTGCCAAGTAACAATATAATTAAATGTAAATTCTAATTAGGGCATTGCGCGTCAAATTAAATACATTTGAACAAAAAATATAATTCTTTGAATTTAGAACACAAGTAGTGAGATTTAGTTTTTTGCAAACAGGCTTTTTTTTGTGATTTTCATTCGTTTCCTATTTATTTTTAATTTCAAATTTCGTTTGTGTACATTTACAAGCACATCATGTGCTACGCGCCTCAGCATAAAATTTATTATTTTTAACAAGTGACTCCACAACAGTACCGAACCGCTTGCATGCGAATCTGTATATAGTTGGTTGCTACACATAAATGCCTTAGCAAAATCGCCGTTAATCGGTGCGCGCTATTACCAGCTATACGCTATCTCGCTCGAACGAACGCTTGTGTTCGCAGAATTGTATTGTAGTTCGGCTGGGAGAACCTTGTTTTGCGCTACATTCATAATGTTTGATGAAAGTGGAAGTCCAAATCGAAACGGTGAGGCGATATCAGCTAGGCAAGTTGCGGTTGGAAGCCAGGCTGCTCTTCTTAGAATAAAGATTAAGAATTTAAGTCATCGACTCAATAGATCGTCCTCTGAACTTCGAGCTGCAAGACTACATAAGCATGACATCTGATTGAAACAATCTATTACAGCTTGTTAGATGTGAGTCATGCCAGCATTGAAGAGCATTCAGTTAAGTTTTGAGTCAACTATAAGGCGGCTACGGGTGTCCTTTCAACGCGAGCTCGTTAATCGATGCAAGGCTCAGTAGATTCCGTATTGCTCCACTTTCAATTTAGTCGCGTTCTACTTTTGTTTTTCCAAACCACTCTCGATTGCCTTCACAAAATGGGCTGATTTCTCGAACATGATCACCACAGTCATTGACAACGATCCCTATTTGACCAACATTGACCACGGTCATGCCTCAAAAAAACAGCACTGGATACTAATTATGCTGCCTCTTTAGAACTGCTAAATAAGCGTCTGAATAACAAGCGTCTGATTTTTCAGGCACACATCACTGAAATTTTCGGTTTAACAAGGTGGATAAGAATGCGACGACACAACTGCTCGAATTCTCAGATAAGGTCATCTACGTGTGTTAAAATCGATGAACAGGGTCGAACAGATCGTCGGTTGCATCATAGTACACACATTGCTTCGCAAGTTAGCTGGGAGGATGATGCGCCGTTCCCAGGTGGGCCAGAACAACAGTACTCGGAGAACGTTTGTAGTAACTAAGACTGGAATGAGTACATGTGTATTTTGTGAAGTCGTAGGCCACTCTAATTATAAATGTTGCCTTCACAAACCCAAGCGCTTGTGCTGTGCCTAAATTGCTCTCAACGGGGACATCAGCTGCAAGTGTGCGGTTCCAGCTCTTGCCGAGTTTCTGGAAGCCTGTTGCATATTGGTAACCCAAGCAGCCACATCGCTGCTCATACAATACTGAAGATACCGAATCTTATTCTTCATTCCAAAACATCTTGCCGGCAACTTTATCTTCCTGATGTCCTACTTGCCACTGCCATCATCAATGTACAAAATCGACCAGGCTCCTTCGTGCCCTGCCGTGGTTTTTCGGTGAACATCAATGTCCAATCTCGAGTGTAGCAGTATTCCACATGCATCCCGGCGTTGATTGCACCATCCATCACCGACAATAAGCCTGGCTTCACTCTTGACCCTGCATCATGGAACATTCCATCAAATATGCAACTTGCTGATCCTGAATTCTTTAAATATCAGCAAATTGACATGTTGATTAGAGCCAGTCTGTTTTTCGATCTGTAAGGGTTTGATCCGATTAAACTAGCTGCTGGACTGCCGATATTGCAAAAGACTCGCCTTGGTAGGATCGCGACGGGAGGTGCTTCACATGCACCGTGCATTATTAAAAGAGACTTCTACGTGGATGATCTCATCTCTGATGGTAGCTGTGCTCCAGTATCAGTTGAGATATTGAAGCAAACATCTGGACTACTCGCCAAGGGCAACTTTAAGCTGCGAAAATAGTATTCTAGTGAAACAACTGTATTTCAAAACATACCGGAAGAGGATAGAGAATCGCTACCTAAGTTCGACGATGGCAGCGATTTCACAAAAATGTTAGGCCTCGTTTGGGAGCCCGCCTAAGACTGTTTCCATTTTTTCCTTCTCTCCACTGAAGCTGCCCTCAAGACTTACAAAACGATCAATACTGTCCGCGATTGCTCGCTTTTGCTACCCCCTTGGTCTTGTTGGTCCTATAATAACAAAATCTAATGCGATGAGAACCAGCCTGAACACTTAAGCACAGCCTGGGTGAATTTCTGCGCTGGTTTTGAGCAAACTCAGAAATTCCAGCTTGGACGTCGTGCACTCTCATCAGACACTACAGTGGAGATTCACGGATTTTGTGATGCCACCCTGAGCGCTTATGGATCATGCGCTTATTCAGTCTCAAAGTGCCATGGCAACACCAGCGTACGTCTCTTGTGCTCCAAGTCGCGTGTATGATTGTGGGCCCATGGCCCAAGTTTTCTCAATGGAAAAAAAATGGTGGCTAGCCTCTTGTGTACCCGTCGAATTTTTGCCAGAACTTCGACACAAGGTCTTACTCTATCGATTGACTGCAAGTTCATCAACTCGTACTCCAAGCTGAAACGGTTCTCTGCTTATATTTATACTAGCGGGTATAACCCGGCCTTGCCCCTGGCACGTATGTTATTAAATCAATGTTCTCAAACAAATTTGAAATGATTTTAAAACTGATCGGACGGTAAACAACTAACTTTCATACAAACGTTTTCCGCCAATATACCACTGTTGCGAGTGGAATTTCACAAATCGCTGAAACACGTATTCATTACATTCTTATGTAGAGCTTTGAAAATAAGTTTGAAGCAAATCGGACACAATTTAAAACCTCGTTCAAAAAATCTTTGAGTCGCATTCAACCCGAAAAAGTTTGGATTCTGCAAAAAGTGTGAAACACGTCTCAAACGAAACGTCACCCACCAAATCTTTGACCTCCATTACCACCAAGGAGGAACGGATTTTCCTAAAAGTGTGAAACACCCCTTAAATGAATTTGAACAAAGATATTTGAAAATAAGTGTGGGGCCGATCGGATTGTAAACAAAAAACTTTCATGCAACCGTTTTCCGTCTATTTACCACTGTTGTGGGTGGAATTTTCTAAATCGCTGAAATACGTATTTATTAAGTTCTTATGAAGAGCTTTGAAAATAAGTTTGAAGCAAATCGGACACAACTTAAAACTTCGCCCAACAAATCTTTAAGTCGCATTCCCCGCGAAGAAGTTTGAATTCTGCGAAAAGTGTGAAACACGTATCAAATGATTTTCCTTATAGATCTCTGGAAGTGAATTTGAGCGCGAAACGTCACCCACCAAATCTTTGACCTCCATTTCCACCAAGGAGGAACGGATTTTCCTTAAAGTGTGAAACACTCCTCAAATAAATTTGAACAAAGATCTTTGAAAATAAGTTTGAGGCCGATCGGATGGTAAACAAAAAAGTTACATACAAACGTTTTTCGCGATTTTTCCACACTTGCGGGTGGAATTTCCCGAAACCCCGTCTTAACGTGCACCTACATCACATAAGGTAGCTACAGTGAAAATTTCAGCTTCCTAGCTCTTACGGTTTGGGCTGTGCGTTGATCACCAATCAGTCAGTCAGTCAGTCAGTCAGGACAAACAGTTATATATATAGAGATATTTGTAAATTGAATCTGATGCGCTGAACTACTTGTAGACCACGTGCATCATGTTTAAATGCATCTGTAGACAACAACAAAATAATATTAAATTGCACATATACAAGTTATAAAAGTAATGCTTACTTCGTTTTGCCAATGTGGTTCGAAGGCCTCTAACATACATTTTTGTCTTGCCACATCGTCAGTTATTATTTGGCGCCAGGAGCTCCTAATGAACTTGTCGTAGGTCTTTTCACCGCTTTCGACTAATTCAATGACATTTAGGAAAATGTAGGATTTATAAGTGAATAGTAAAAGTATTTAATTTAAAGTTTCCTTACTAAGTTTTTAAGGGACTTCTCTTCTTTGAGGCATTCTTCAAATGCCTCAAAGTCCCTAAGAGTTGCTTTTGGCGCACTTGGCAGCGTCAATTTTGCCTTGTGCGCCTCTCCGCGCCTCTCTCTCAATTAAAGGAAAGTAAGGGTGTATACCATTTTCTTCAAAATGAAATATTTTGCCTTAAAATTTTTTCAACGCTATGTAGCACTACTTTCGAGTGGAAATTATGTTGTTACTTTCATACTTTCATACAAACGTTTTCCGCCAATTTACCACTGTTGCGAGTGGAATTTCACAAATCGCTGAAACACGTATTCATTACATTCTTATGTAGAGCTTTGAAAATAAGTTTGAAGCAAATCGGACACAATTTAAAACCTCGTTCAAAAAATCTTTGAGTCGCATTCAACCCGAAAAAGTTTGGATTCTGCAAAAAGTGTGAAACACGTCTCAAATGATTTTTCTTATAGATTTCTGGAAACGAATTTGAGCGCGGAAACGTCACCCACCAAATCTTTGACCTCCATTACTACCAAGGAGGAACGGATTTTCCTAAAAGTGTGAAACACCCCTTAAATGAATTTGAACAAAGATCTTTGAAAATAAGTGTGGGGCCGATCGGATTGTAAACAAAAAACTTTCATGCAACCGTTTTCCGTCTATTTACCACTGTTGTGGGTGGAATTTTCTAAATCGCTGAAATACGTATTTATTAAGTTCTTATGAAGAGCTTTGAAAATAAGTTTGAAGCAAATCGGACACAACTTAAAACTTCGCCCAACAAATCTTTAAGTCGCATTCCCCGCGAAGAAGTTTGAATTCTGCGAAAAGTGTGAAACACGTATCAAATGATTTTCCTTATAGATCTCTGGAAGTGAATTTGAGCGCGAAACGTCACCCACCAAATCTTTGACCTCCATTTCCACCAAGGAGGAACGGATTTTCCTTAAAGTGTGAAACACTCCTCAAATAAATTTGAACAAAGATCTTTGAAAATAAGTTTGAGGCCGATCGGATGGTAAACAAAAAAGTTACATACAAACGTTTTTCGCGATTTTTCCACACTTGCGGGTGGAATTTCCCGAAACCCCGTCTTAACGTGCACCTACATCACATAAGGTAGCTACAGTGAAAATTTCAGCTTCCTAGCTCTTACGGTTTGGGCTGTGCGTTGATCACCAATCAGTCAGTCAGTCAGTCAGTCAGGACAAACAGTTATATATATAGAGATATTTGTAAATTGAATCTGATGCGCTGAACTACTTGTAGACCACGTGCATCATGTTTAAATGCATCTGTAGACAACAACAAAATAATATTAAATTGCACATATACAAGTTATAAAAGTAATGCTTACTTCGTTTTGCCAATGTGGTTCGAAGGCCTCTAACATACATTTTTGTCTTGCCACATCGTCAGTTATTATTTGGCGCCAGGAGCTCCTAATGAACTTGTCGTAGGTCTTTTCACCGCTTTCGACTAATTCAATGACATTTAGGAAAATGTAGGATTTATAAGTGAATAGTAAAAGTATTTAATTTAAAGTTTCCTTACTAAGTTTTTAAGGGACTTCTCTTCTTTGAGGCATTCTTCAAATGCCTCAAAGTCCCCAAGAGTTGCTTTTGGCGCACTTGGCAGCGTCAATTTTGCCTTGTGCGCCTCTCCGCGCCTCTCTCTCAATTAAAGGAAAGTAAGGGTGTATACCATTTTCTTCAAAATGAAATATTTTGCCTTAAAATTTTTTCAACGCTATGTAGCACTACTTTCGAGTGGAAATTATGTTGTTTTGAAGAGAATATGCCTACAAAGATGGAATTTATTGGAAAAGTTAAAAATGGCTCTAGGTCAAAAACTAATCGGCTATGCAAAATTTTGTTGTCAATTTCAAAAATTTTAATTATTTTATATATGTTGCCATCCTTTAAAAAGAAAAAACTATCGCGATCTTTTAGATCAAAATACCAGTCCTTATATGAAATTTTAATTTATTAAATCAATGTTCTCAAACAAATTTGAAATGATTTTACAACTGATCGGACGGTAAACAACTAACTTTCATACAAACGTTTTCCGCCAATTTACCACTGTTGCGAGTGGAATTTCACAAATCGCTGAAACACGTATTCATTACATTCTTATGTAGAGCTTTGAAAATAAGTTTGAAGCAAATCGGACACAATTTAAAACCTCGTTCAAAAAATCTTTGAGTCGCATTCAACCCGAAAAAGTTTGGATTCTGCAAAAAGTGTGAAACACGTCTCAAATGATTTTTCTTATAGATTTCTGGAAACGAATTTGAGCGCGAAACGTCACCCACCAAATCTTTGACCTCCATTACCACCAAGGAGGAACGGATTTTCCTAAAAGTGTGAAACACCCCTTAAATGAATTTGAACAAAGATCTTTGAAAATAAGTGTGGGGCCGATCGGATTGTAAACAAAAAACTTTCATGCAACCGTTTTCCGTCTATTTACCACTGTTGTGGGTGGAATTTTCTAAATCGCTGAAATACGTATTTATTAAGTTCTTATGAAGAGCTTTGAAAATAAGTTTGAAGCAAATCGGACACAACTTAAAACTTCGCCCAACAAATCTTTAAGTCGCATTCCCCGCGAAGAAGTTTGAATTCTGCGAAAAGTGTGAAACACGTATCAAATGATTTTCCTTATAGATCTCTGGAAGTGAATTTGAGCGCGAAACGTCACCCACCAAATCTTTGACCTCCATTTCCACCAAGGAGGAACGGATTTTCCTTAAAGTGTGAAACACTCCTCAAATAAATTTGAACAAAGATCTTTGAAAATAAGTTTGAGGCCGATCGGATGGTAAACAAAAAAGTTACATACAAACGTTTTTCGCGATTTTTCCACACTTGCGGGTGGAATTTCCCGAAACCCCGTCTTAACGTGCACCTACATCACATAAGGTAGCTACAGTGAAAATTTCAGCTTCCTAGCTCTTACGGTTTGGGCTGTGCGTTGATCACCAATCAGTCAGTCAGTCAGTCAGTCAGGACAAACAGTTATATATATAGAGATATTTGTAAATTGAATCTGATGCGCTGAACTACTTGTAGACCACGTGCATCATGTTTAAATGCATCTGTAGACAACAACAAAATAATATTAAATTGCACATATACAAGTTATAAAAGTAATGCTTACTTCGTTTTGCCAATGTGGTTCGAAGGCCTCTAACATACATTTTTGTCTTGCCACATCGTCAGTTATTATTTGGCGCCAGGAGCTCCTAATGAACTTGTCGTAGGTCTTTTCACCGCTTTCGACTAATTCAATGACATTTAGGAAAATGTAGGATTTATAAGTGAATAGTAAAAGTATTTAATTTAAAGTTTCCTTACTAAGTTTTTAAGGGACTTCTCTTCTTTGAGGCATTCTTCAAATGCCTCAAAGTCCCCAAGAGTTGCTTTTGGCGCACTTGGCAGCGTCAATTTTGCCTTGTGCGCCTCTCCGCGCCTCTCTCTCAATTAAAGGAAAGTAAGGGTGTATACCATTTTCTTCAAAATGAAATATTTTGCCTTAAAATTTTTTCAACGCTATGTAGCACTACTTTCGAGTGGAAATTATGTTGTTTTGAAGAGAATATGCCTACAAAGATGGAATTTATTGGAAAAGTTAAAAATGGCTCTAGGTCAAAAACTAATCGGCTATGCAAAATTTTGTTGTCAATTTCAAAAATTTTTATTATTTTATATATGTTGCCATCCTTTAAAAAGAAAAAACTATCGCGATCTTTTAGATCAAAATACCAGTCCTTATATGAAATTTTACCGTTGGACCCATTGAAATTTAAAGTTTTTTCTTTAATAACGACTTTTAAAATACTGCGTTTAACAGTTCGGTTGTATAATTGCTCCAAGGAGTAGTCCGACCTTTCACCATTTTTTTAGATGCCCCAGAAAGTTTTCGAATGGAAAGGAGCTTAAGGTCTGAAGAGAACCATATTGTAAAGTTTGTTTGCTTAAATGTGTTAAGCATTGAAAATTAAATGTGAGCATCGGAAACATATACATAGTAGGCACTTGGCTTAAAAAGTCATTTAGCAAACTGGATGCAAGAGCGTTTTGTGTGACACAATACTCCCTGTGAAGAAGAAGTCTAATTCCTAAGCTAAGTAATATAAAATGATTGTATAAATTTGAGTCTATAATGTCTTTCAAGACAATGGGTCCGGTATATAATAAAAAAGAACGAAACTCTGTGGCCTTAAATCTATCGAGATTGTCTAAAGACCTAACTTCTCTATTGAATTCTCTAGGCAAAAATTTGTTGCGTCAGTTTATTATTAAGAGAAGTTAGGGATTACCGACTCAAAGAGAAGGAATGACCCTTGGCTCTCGCTAATGCCACTAAAACGGATTTTGTGACGCCAAGACAAACTACGTGCATAAAGTCTAGGGGAAACTGATTTACTAAATCAATCGGCAAATCTTCAAGAATGAGTTTGCTTTGTATGTTGTGGTGCTCTGGTTGAAGACGATTTCGGAAGCTATCATTGGTTCGTGGAGGATTACATAATCCTCTGAAAAGCACTCGCCTATTAAAAGTTTCTTCCTTCTGAACGCAATGGTTACATGAATAAAACCCGAAGTGATATTTCACACCCAAAATAAAAGCGCGGGCCGGCGCATCGCAAATAAATGCTCTAATTGAAATTTTGAATAGCTTATCTTGAAATACCATTTGATTAATTCTGATAGTTCACAGACAAATTCTTCCAAATAAACATTTGGATCAGTGCTACAAGCACTGGCTTTGTACCGTTCACGTTAATCAAAATTGGCCATGTTTTTTCTTTTGTGTTTTTACACAATGGAAGCCCGTCTTCATTAATATTTAAACTTATATTGGGAGAATTATATTAGGAGAAAGATAAGTAAAATTGGAAAGGAAATCCATTAACGCGTCATTTAAACCATAGTGAACGTACTCGCCTGGCTCAACAATTCGTTTCACAATACCACGTGGAGTACATTGTAAAGTACGTACATCCCGTGGTAAGCCAGGAATTTTTTCGCCCAACAGCAAAGGCAAATCATTGCCTGCCCTTTTGCTGATGTTATTAGCGGACAGCCACTGCGCTAAGCGAGTATTAAACTCGTTTGAATTGGAATGTTCTGTAGATAGCAACTCATTGCTATCTGAAAATAACAAATTAGACTCAAATTTCATTTCTACTTCATTTTTATCAACAATCTCAATTTTTTCTGCGACTCGTTTCACATGCCGCTCTTCGCAAATATATTGCCTGCTTTTTCTTTTATAGGACATTTTCAGTACTTTCCTATTTATTTATTTATTTATTATTTTTTAATTTATTGATAGCTCATGATAATATTGAATACTATTCTGAAAGCGAATAGTTTAGTTATTAATAAACACTTGTTAATTACTTACCTCTCTACAGAAATCCAATTTCCACTAATCACTTTAACCATGTGTCTGCTCGCTTCGGCGGACAAAAGAAAAGAGAACAAAGGAATTTTTCAACCCCCAAAAAACACATATTTTACGGGCTGAGTAGGAAACAACAAAAACAACATAGCATCCGAATGCCGCGTCATTTTTACTCTCTCTCTCTCTTGACAATGTTGCACTCTCTGGGCACGATTAATATTTGAAACAAAAACAACACACCATTCTCTCTAATGTGCACGCATTTTTATCGCAAAGATCTCACTGCAACGCTCGTGTGCGAGTGTTTTGCGATAAAAATATATCCCAATCGTTTTCGTCTCACATACGAGCTAATTAAAGAGCATTTTGCGAGACTCTCGCTAAAGGCTCGCATGTTGGTCCGCTGGGTATTGTCAGAATTGAAGTAACATATGTGTGTGTTC
The DNA here is from genome assembly GCA_035045885.1 of Drosophila borealis. Taxonomy (NCBI): domain Eukaryota; kingdom Metazoa; phylum Arthropoda; class Insecta; order Diptera; family Drosophilidae; genus Drosophila; species Drosophila borealis. Next base: position 108,492 of record JAWNOR010000140.1, on the reverse strand, counting down.
ATTGATTTAATACTATACTTCGTGGACAACCATTAAATTGTATAATTATAAACTTAGCTTTTGTGTATTTCATGTATTGAACTTAGTTTAGATGTTATTCTTTGAAGTAGGTTAAATGGCTATGTTATTCCATAATCCAGTGGGTGGGCTCTGCATAGTCTTCTTCTTTGTTGGCTGTTGTCTAGCACACAAATGGCTAGTGTGTTTGGATGGTTGTATAATCGCTGGATATATCGTCTGCTGCTTTTGGCAATCTGTTTGAATGATCCGGATATTGCACCTGCAGGCTGTACCCCTGAGCTGGAATCCATAGGTCCACATGGGTCTGATGATCGCCTTGTAGGTCAGAATCTTGGAGGAGGTGGAAAGCCTTGATCTCCTGCCCATAAGCCAGTAGTAGGCTTTTAGCCGGTGCTCACACTGGTTTCGCTTTTTTATTAGGTGTGCTCACCAGGTGAGTTTCCTGTCTAACATTATTCCAAGATATTTGGGAGTGGGTTATTCTGGTATTGTGACTGCGACTAGTTGAACTGGTGGACAGTTACACAAGCGGAGTGCAAAGGTGGTCGGAGTTGACTTGTCGCCATTGACTGTAATATTCCACCGCTTTTGCCAGTCGTTGACGAGGTTCAATTGCATCTGCATCAGTGAGCTAGCTTCGCCAGGTGATTCCGAGATGGTGAGAAATGCCGTGTCGTCGGCGTACGTGGCAACGCGCAGGTTTGGGTTCCCAGTGACGGGCAAGTCAGCAAGTAGCAGCGGACCCAGTACACTGCCTTGAGGGACGCCAGCATGAATGTGTTTGGCGTTGGACACTGTTTTCCCACATTTAACTCGGAATACTCGGCTCTCCAGATATGAAGCCAAAAAACAAGAAGTAGGTGTTTGGGAGGTTACCCTTGAGCTTTTGCAGGGGCCCAGGGTGCCAAACTCTGTCAAAGGCTTGTTTGACATCGAGGAATACGACGTAGCAATATTTTGTCTCCTCAAATGCGTCGGGGATAGTTTGAACCACTCTGTGGCATTGTTCCGGGGTTCCGTGACAGCGCCTGAAGCCAAACTGGTAATCCGAGATCAGACCGGCCTCGTCCAATACTGGCAAAACTCTACTCAACAATACTCTTTCGAGTATCTTGGAGATCGCTGGCAGTAAACTATTCGGCCGATAGGAGGCTAGATTGGCTTCAGGTTTAACAGGCATTGGTCTCCCAGCGTGGTACTCTTATTGTTGCGCAGCCTCGTGGGTGCTCTTTGCAGCCTTAGCAAAGCTAATGTTAGCATTCACTTTGCTGGAGTTAAGGGGCAGTCAATCTCTTGGAGTTGTCCGTCTGTTTGCCTTCTTACAGAATGGGCATCCTTTTTAGGAGGCCACATGGGGGCCCTGGCAGTGCCGGCTGATTCCCGGGTCACTGCTCTTCTTTGAGCAATCCGACGAGGAGTGTCCGCCTCCACATTTCACACATCTATGTTCCAGGTGGCAGTATCTTTGGGTGTACCCGTATCCTTGGCAGCGATAGTATTGGGGGACATCGTTAAATTTCAATGGGGGCTCGACTGTAACCACAGAGCAGCAAAGCCTTTCGATTTTGTATGCCTCTTTGTTATTTTTCGCTGGCTCAAGATTTACGAAGAATATGTTTAGGGGTTTTTTCGTGCTTTTTTGTGTGAGATTATGCAGGTCTCTTAATTCGTGCCCGTAGTTGCTTAAACCTTCCTTGATCTCGTCCAGCTCAGTAGAGTGGTGCAGGCCTTTGACAACTATCCGGTAGGCTTTTTCGTCTCTGGGCTGAAAGGTGTAGTACCGTTTGTTATTCTCATTGAGAAATGCCTTAAATGCAGTAAAGTTAGCTTTATCTTGACTCATTACTCTAATGTTTTTGTTTTTAGTGGCTTTATAGAGAGAGTTCTCAGTTGAGAGTTATTGACGTGTTTTAATTGTGCTTCAAGATTTTTATATATTTTTGCGCAAAAATTTTTATTTCCAAATTTTGCTTTTCTTGTGCTTCATTTAAAAAGCTTTTCTTACTTGTGCAAAGTGTTATCTGTTGTGCAGCGTAAGTCTGTTAATTATTGCATTTATTAAACACGGCGTCAGTTCCGTATTGTTGTTATTGCCTGGTTTGATTCTTTCGCTTTAGTGCTCCCCTGTGCATACACTTGTTTGTGCGTGTGTTCGCTACTGCATATTTCTGCTTGTGCATCGCGCTCTCGCAAACCTTTGCGGTTGCTTTTTGCTCTTAACAATTTGTTTGTGTACGAATAGTTATTTCTTGAGCAATTACTTGCTCTATTTTTGTGCACCGTGTTTCATTTTGCTCTGCGCTCTCACAACTTCTGCTTATCCTTTACGCTGATAGTAATTATGGCGTGCTGTAAGAACCCTTGCACATTCAACCAGGCTGATGATTTTACATCCCCGCAGTTTGTTAATTGCTGGCTGTGTGAGAATATAATGCATGCTAAATGTGCAGGTCTCACTGGTCGTAATTGCGACAATATCACTGCAATTGCCAAGAAGGGCTGCGGCGGGTTGCGTTGGTCGTGCCCAGAATGTACAATTCTGTGAGAAATCAATTCTTAAAACTAAATAACGTGGCTAAGCAGCTCTCGAGTAGTTTTGATTCGAGTTGTGATTTGCTAAGCAAATACAAATTCAAGTCTCCAACCAATCGCCGGTTGGAGCCTCAATTTTTGCAGTTGCCCTCTCCGTCTGTCCAGACACCTATGCCTCTGCTGTCCCTGCCTAGCAACTTGGATTTATCTCGAATGTTGTCATTATCGCCTTCTCCGAGCGGTTGCCCAAATAAAACCTCAGTTTTATCCCCTGTAATAGTCCCATTAGACCCCGAATCTGAACCTGTCCCAGTTGGCCAAACTGCCTCAGGCCCCTCAGCTCCTGGCCGCAAAAGTAGACCTGCGCGCACTCTTGCCCAGATTGTTAAAAACAATCGTGGTGCCTCTTTGGCCCCACCAAATCCTGTTCTCCCTTCAGCCCCTTCAGCTCCTACGTTAACTGTTGTTGCCCCTCGTAGGCAAGTTTTTGTGACTCGACTTTCGTCTGACACCACCTCTGAGTCATTACCAGCCTATATTGCTAGCAAATCTTCTTCTAGCGTGTCAATTACCAAATTTAATTTCTTCACTCCTCGTGAAATATCATCATTCAAAATAAATGTTTCACATGATATGTTCCCAATCATTTGTGACCCCAAATTTTGGCTTCCACACATGATTGTTCACGAGTTCAAGCCAAAAAAGCGTAACCAGCCTGTCACCCTTCCAGTCCCTGCAGTACAGGGTACCATTTCTGCCCCAAAAAACTAACTTCTTCTTCTGACCAAGTCTCTATTCATTATCAGAATGTCAGAGGTCTCATTTCCAAACTTAAAAATCTTTTCATGGCCAGCACTTCCTTCGATTCGGATATAATCGCATTTTGAGAAACATGGTTAAACTTACTCATATCTGATTTTGAGGTTGTTTTGAATAATAACATGATCAAAAACTTAACAAACGTTTTTGACTTGTGTAGGCAACACAACCTTAAATTACATCCAGAAAAATGTTCATTTTTCATGCACGAAGTGACTTTTCTAGGTCATAAGTGTACTGATCAAGGTATTTTGACAGATGACAAAAAATATGATGTCATTGAAAAATATCCAGTCCCCACGGACGCTGATAGCGCTAGAAGATTCGTTGCATTTTGCAATTATTACAGACGTTTCATAAAAAACTTTGCAGATTATTCACGTCACATAACAAGATTATGTAAAAAACTGTCCACTTTGAGTGGTCCGATGAATGCCAAAAAGCGTTCGAATATTTAAAAAAATCTCTTATGAAGCCCACTTTACTAAAATACCCAGATTTTAGCAAAGAATTTTGCATCATAACAGATGTCAGTAAACTAGCCTGCGGAGCAGTTTTGACTCAAACGTATGGAGATAAACAATTGCCCGTAGCATATGCTTCTCGTTCATTTACAAAAGGAGAAAGCAATAAAAGTACAACCGAACAAGAGTTGGCAGCAATCTACTGGGCAGTAACCCATTTTCGACCATACATATATGGTCAACATTTCACTATTAAAACAGACCATAGACCTTTGACATATCTGTTTTCAATGGTAAATCCAAGTTCAAAATTAACGAGAATGAGACTAGATTTAGAAGAGTATGAGTTCACTGTAGAATATCTTAAGGGAAAAGATAATTTTGTTGCAGATGCGTTATCAAGAATAACCATCAAAGAATTAAAAAGTACTAATACAAATGTCTTGAAAGTCACTACAAGACAACAAAGTAGACAAAAAAATCCTGCGCAGGAAAAGAACAAGAAATTTTGCCAAGGCAAAATCTTGATAAAGCTTCCAAGCCCAACGTATACGACGTCATTAAAAACGACGATATGCGAAAAATAGTGACCTTGCACATAACAAATATGCTATGTATTTTAAAACATGGTAAAAAGGTTGTTGCAAGAATTGAGATTAGCGACCTTTATACTAATGGAACTCTCGATTTAGGTAAATTTTCCAAAGGCTTGAAAAAGAAGCCGGTATATTAGGAATCAGCCAACTCAAAGTGGTACCGAGCGAAAAGATCTTTGAAAACATTTCAATAGATACTTTCAAAAATATGGGCAATATATATTTAAAAAACTTAAGAGTAGCGCTACTCAAGCCGGTAACCCAAATAAATAAAGAAACAGAAAAAGAAGCAATAATGTCTACATTCCATGATGATCCTATTCAAGGTGGTCACACGAGCACTTCAAAAACGCTAGCAAAAATAAAAAAACATTACTATTGGAAAAATATGACACGTCATATAACAAAGTACATACGTAATTGTCCGAAATGTCAAAAAGCCAAAACAACAAAGCACACTAAGACACCTATGATTATAACTGAAACACAAACAAACGCTTTCGACAGGGTAATTGTTGACACTATAGGTCCATTACCAAGATCAGAGAATGGTAACGAGTATGCAGTTACACTAATTTGTGATTTAACAAAATACCTAGTTGCCATTCCGATCCCAAATAAAAATGCAAAAACTGTCGCTAAGGCAATATTCGAGTCGAAGTCTCCGCCTATTAGAAACCTTGTGCCGAGGCTGTCCATAAGCGTCCCGAATTCTTCGTCCGTAGCATTGTGCTTGGGGGGCAGTAGGCAGCGGCTATTGTTGCGTCTCCCAGCGTGGTACTCACTCTTATCTTTGCGCATTGGATAAACTCCTCCAGAGTAGGGGGCAGGACCTCATACTTTATGCTGCTACGAATCAGAATGGCAGCTCCGCCGCGGGCTCTTCCGTTTGAGTGATTGGCTGAAATCAGGTCATAGCCTCGCAGGCAAAAGTAAGATCTTTCAGAGAAATGGGTTTTAGATATGGGGAGTATTTCGGTCTTGTTGGTCTTGCAGTAAAGCTCAACCTCAGGCCTGTTTTTGCACAGGCCGTTAGCATTCCGATTCGTGATCTCTAAACCTTCTTGCATAATGTGGAGCAAACAGTTCCCAGCATAGGTCTCATTTGACTTAGTATTTTATCCATCATTCTTTCAAACATGGCCTCTAGCCTTGTCACTACCGTATTAAGTTGATTGTCCGGGTTTGGATCCGGATAGGGAGCTTGATTTGCCTCGTGAGGGCTCTTTGCGGCCTTAGCAAAGCTTATGTTAGTATTCACTTTGCTGGAGTTTAGGGGCAGTCCAACTCTTGGAGTTGTCTGTCTGTTTACCGTTAAGAAGCTCTTTGCCTTCTTAAAGGCGGGGCATCCTTTATAGGAGGCCACATGGGGACCCTGGCAGTGCAGGCAGATGGCCGGGTCACTGCTCTGCTTTGAGCAATCCGACGAGGAGGTCCGCCTCCACATTTCACACATCTATGTTCCAGGTGGGAGTATCTTTGGGTGTGCCCGTATCCTTGACAGCGATAGCATTGCGGGACATCGTTAAATTTTAATGGGGGCTCGACTGTAACCACAGAGCAGCAACGCCTTTTGATTTCGTATGCCTCTTTGTTATATTTCGCCGGCTCGAGATTTACGAAGAATATGTTAAGGGGTTTTTCGTGCTTTTTTGTGTGAGGTGATGCAGGTCTCTTACTTCGTGCCCGTAGTTGCTTAAACCTTCTTTGATCTCGTCCAGCTCAGTGGAGTGGTGCAGGCCTTTGACCACTATCCGGTAGGCTCTTTCGTCTCTGGGCTTAAAGGTGTAGTACCATTTGTTATTCTCATTGAGAAATGCCTTAAGTGCAGTGAAGCTAGCTTTATCTTGCGTCATTACTCTAATGTTGTTGTTTTTAGTGGCCATCTGCGAATCTGTTGCTTCTTAGATTTTCTCTGGTAGGTGTACGCGGGAAGGCTGTTTGCGCTGTTTGCGCGCGGGCTTACTCCTTATTATCTTAGAGTCAGGGTTGCTAGCTGTGGTTTTGGTCTTCTTCCGCTTGGTGCTGTTGGTTTTGATGGGCTGTATAGCACGTGGCTCGGCTTGTCAGTTCATCTTGTCCATCTTAATGGTGAGTGGTACGGAGGAGCGGGAGCGAGCAAGCTGCCCGTCTGGTGAGTTTAAGCAGCGAGTGCTAGTCTGTGTTGTTGTTTGTTGCTGTATTCTTATTATCGTGAGTGTGTTGAAATAACGCGTAGAAGCGTGTGCGTGTGTAAGTAGCGACCAATCAGAGCGCAGCTGGCCTGATAATTTCGCCGCAAGTAACTGTTGTTTATGTTGCTTGTGTATTTGGAATGCTTCGCAGCGGTCCGTAAGCAAGTCTTTACTCAACGAGTGTTCTATCGCGTATCATACGACATGCCTTGCGCTACATCACTCTATATTAGTACATATTCTATAATGCCGAAAATTTTTCCAAATGCTACCAACCATCATATCATCTTCATGTACTAGTTTAATCATACATTCAATTAACTTCATAAATCTTTTCAATTAAAGATAGTTGAAATATGCCGGCAAGGAAAAATCCCACACTCTTATGACATATATAACATTTTTTAATATGACATGCCTGGCGCACCCACTCGCTATATAGGTTTTGTGGCACATATTCTAAAAAGCCTTCTTCATCAGCTGCAAGTTAAATAATGCATTCAAATAACTACATTAATCTATTTAATTAAACAAAAATGACTTATGCCGGCAAAGCAACACCCCACAGTTATATGAATTTCCCGTATATAAAATTTCTCATATGACACGCCTTGCGCGACGCCACTCCCTTTATAGGTTTTTGACACATATTCTATAAGGCCGACTTTTTTCCAAATGCTACCATCTACCTTATCTTTTTTATATACTAGCTTTATAATGCATTCAAATAACTTCATTAATCTTTTCAATTAAACATAAATGAGTTATGCCGGCAAGGCAAAACCATATAATTTTTCATATGACATGCCTTGCGCGACCCCACTCCCTTTATAGGTTTTTTGACACATATTCTATAATTCCGACATTTTTTCCAAATGCCACCAGCTATCTCATCTTCTTCATGAACTAGTTTAATATTACATTCAAATAACTTCATTAATCTTTTCAAATAAACATAAATGACTTATGCCGGCAAGGCTAAACCCCACCATCATATAAATTTGTCATATGTATAATTTTTCATATGACATGCTTTGCGCGACACTACTCCCTATAAAGGTTTTTGACACATATTCTAAAATGCCGACTTTTTTCCAAATGCTACCATCCACCTTATCTTTTTCATGTACAAGTTTCAAAAGCAGTAGCAGATACCTGCATAGGCTACGCCTTCCCAACAACAACCTAGCACTTGGACTGCTGGACAACAGCAACACCACCAGAAGACTCAAGAGAGTGCCCCCACTGAATCTTCCAATGGACCAGATCACTTAATTTAATTACACCCGCACCCACCACACATGATAAACAATGAGTAATCTCTACAAATGAAACACACCCAGTCAAAGACACTTAAAAAAATTTAATAGTTGTCAACGCAAGACAGTAATTAAATAAAATAGTTAACATGCCCAAAAAAAAAAAAAAAATATGTACTAGTCAGATAAACCATTCAATTTACTTAATTAAAGGTAATTGACCTATGCCGGCAAGGCAAAATACCACAGTCATATGCCGTATATAGCATTTTTTTATATGACATGCCTTGCGCGACACCACTCCCTATATAGGTTTTTTGACACAAATTTTATAGTGCAGACATTTTTTCTAAATGCTACCAGCCTTCTTATCTTTTTCATGTATTTGTTTAATAATACTGTTTACACAAGAATTGTATCCAGCCGTCGCTAACTAACCGCCAATGAAGTTGGCTCGAACTCCGGAACCAGAACAAAAAAACCACACACTTACACTAAAATATTTTTTTTTTTTATTTTAGCGGTTGATTTATTGAATACTATCCTTTGTAGACAACCATTAAATTGTTGAATTTTAAACTTAGCTTATGTGTGTTTCATGTATTGAACTTAGTTAAGATGTTATTCTTGGAAGAAAGTTAAATGGCTATGTTATTCCATGACGGAAGGTCAAATGGCTATATTCTCCCATGGGAGATCCAGTGGGTGGGCTCTGCAGAGCCTTCTTCTTTGTTGGCTGTTGTCTAGCTGACAAATGGCTAGTGTGTTTGGATGGATGTGTAATCCCTGGATATATCGTCTGCTGCTTTTGTCAATCTGGTCTTTTACCCAGGGGAACTTGAGAACATCGTGGATGGTGGCGATATCATAATATATAGATATGTGCGTTTGTAGCCATGCGTAGTGCATTGTTTTCGAATGTTTGAATGATCCGGATATTGGACCTGCAGGCTTCACCCTGGGGTAAAGCTGGATTCCATAGGTCCAGATTGGTCTGATGATCGTCTTGTAGGTCAGAATCTTGGAGGAGGTGAAATGCCTTGATCTCCTGCCCATAAGCCAGTAGTAGGCTTTTAGCCGCTGCTCACAGCGGTTTCGCTTTTTTATTAAGTGTGCTCTCCAAGTGAGTTTCCTGTCTAACGTTATTCCAAGATATTTGGGAGTAGGTTCTTCTGGTATTGTGACTCCATCTAGTTGAACTGGTGGACAGTTACCCGAGCGGAGTGCAAAGGTGGTTGCAGATGACTTGTCGCCATTGATTGTAATATTCCACCGCTTTTGCCAGTTGTTGGCAAGGTTCAATTGCATCTGCATCAGTGAGCTAGCTTCGCCAGGTGATTCCAAAATGGTGAGAAATGCCGTGTCGTCGGCGTAAGTGGCAACGCGCAAGTTTGGGTTCCCAGTGACAGGCAAGTCAGCTGTGTACACGCTATAGAGCAGCGGACCCAGTACACTGCCTTGAGGGACGCCAGCACGAATGCGTTTGGTGTTGGACACTGTTTCCCCAGCCAGAAACAAAAAGTAGGCGTGTGGGAGGGTACCCTTGAGCTTTTGCAGGAGCCCAGGATGCCAAAGTCTGTCAAAGGCTTGTTTGACATCGACGAATAGAGCGTAGCAATATTTTTTCCCCTCAAATGCGTCGAGGATAGTTTGAACCACTCTGTGGCATTGTTCCGGGGTTCCGTGACAGCGTCTGAAGCCAAACTGGTGATCCGGGATCAGACAGGCCTCGTCCAATACTGGCAAAACTCTACTCAAAAATACTCTTTCGAGAATCTTTGAGAGTGCTGGCAGTAAACTAATCGGGGGATAGGAGGCCAGATTGGCTTCAGGTTTACCAGGCTCCTTGCGAACTTTTCCATTGCGCTGGGAATTAGCCGATTTTCATGCATCTGTTATATATTTTGGTGATGAACGAGATGCTTCTTTGCGGTAGTAGCTTTAATGCCATTGCATTGATACCACCTTCGCCTGGGGTTATTTTATTGTTTAGCGTAGTTATGTATTCAGCTATCTCCGCTTTATGTACCGGGGGAATCGTTTTCGTTCCATCGGGCGGTACAGTTAGCTGGTGTGCATTTTCGGCTGCTTCGTCTGGCATGCACCTGCTGAAAGGGGTGAAGACAGTTCCTAAGTGCTCGGCAAAAGCATCTGCTCTGTCAGTTTCCGTTCTACACCAACTGCCATCAGTTTTTCTTCCCAGTGACGGGCAAGTCAGCTGTGTACCCGCTATAGAGCAGCGGACCCAGTACACTGCCTTGAGGGACGCCAGCACGAATGCGTTTGATGTTGGACACTGTTTGCCCACATTTAACTCGGAATATTCGGTTCTCCAGATATGAAGCTAGAAATAAAAAGTAGGCGTGTGGGAGGGTGTTTTTGAGCTTTTGCAGGAGCCCAGGATGCCAAAGTCTGTCAAAGGCTTGTTTGACATCGACGAATAGAGCGTAGCAATATTTTTTCCCTTCAAATGCGTCGAGGATATTTTGAACCACTCTGTGGCATTGTTCCGGGGTTCCGTGACAGCGTCTGAAGCCAAACTGGTGATCCGGGATCAGACATGCCTCGTCCAATACTGGCAAAACTCTACTCAAAAATACTCTTTCGAGAATCTTGGAGAGTGCTGGCAGTAAACTAATCGGGGGATAGGAGGCCAGATTAGCTTCAGGTTTACCAGGCTTAGGTATCATTCCTCCTTGCGAACTTTTCCATTGCGCTGGGAATTAGCCGATTTTCATGCATCTGTTATATATTTTGGTGATGAACGAGATGCTTCTTTGCGGTAGTAGCTTTAATGCCATTGCATTGATACCACCTTCGCCTGGGGTTATTTTATTGTTTAGCGTAGTTATGTATTCAGCTATCTCCGCTTCATGTACTGGGGGAATCGTTTCCGTTCCATCGGGCGGTACAGTTAGCTGGTGTGCATTTTCGGCTGCTTCGTCTGGCGTGCACCTGCTGAAAGGGGTGAAGACAGTTCCTAGGTGCTCGGCAAAAGCATCCGCTCTGTCAGTTTCCGCTCTACACCAACTGCCATCAGTTTTTCTTAATGGGTTGATTCTTTTCTGTGGCCATTTAATATGCTTGGTTAGTTGCCACAGATTGTGTTGTGGGTCGTCAGGGGCAAGCTGCGCGAGAAAGCTTTCTAGGGCATTCTTTCTCAGAATCTTGAGTCTCTTTCAGTTCCTTGGTGATTCTATTTAGGACTGTCTTCGGTCCCTCGGGTTTCTGGACAGGAACCAGACCCGCCTCAGACGCCTTTTTTCAGCAAGCAGCTCGGTCACTGGTGGTGACCAGAGGTGATCGTCTCTGTTCTCAACTCTGGGCCGGTTTGAGAGTCTTGGCGCCGCATGTGACGCTGCATTGTGGATATGAGTTGTTAGCTCTGTGACTGCCGCTTCGATGTCCTCCGGGCTATTCAGTGGGGGGCTGGGATTCGTGCAGTTGTCCAGCCAGGTTTGATATTTGCCAATATCAGTGGCTTTATATATAAGCTTCTTGCGGGCAGACTTCCGCATGGCTGGAGCGAATATAGAGATGGCAGTGGCGTGATCAGATAGGAGGTCCTCTTCTTCTTTAAAGTGGATTCTGCCAGTGTCCGAACCACGAGTTATCGCGATGTCCAGGACGTTAGGCACCTTATATGGTTCTGTAGGCCAGTATTTAGGTGCGCCTGTACTGTGGCAGTCAAGATTTCTTAAGCGGGTTTGCCTGAACAGCTCGTAGCCTTTAGGGTTGTTGGTTCTGGAGCCCCACCAGGTGTGCTTGGCGTTGAAGTCTCCACCTATTAGCAACCTTGTGCCGAGGCTGTCCATTAGCATCCCGAATTCTTCGTCCCTAGCATTGTGCATGGGGGGCAATAGGCAGCGGCTATTGTGACGTCTCCCAGCGTGGTACTCACAATTTTTATTTTACGCATTGGATCCACTCCTCCAGAATAGGGGGCAGGATCTCATACCTTATGTTGCTACGAATCAGAATGGGCTCATCCGTTGGGGGGATTGGCTGAGATCAAGTCGTAGCCTCAGATATGAGGAGTATTTCGGTGTTGTTGGTCTTGCAGTAAAGCTCAACCTCAGGCCTGTTTTTGCACAGGCCGTGAGCATTCCAGATCGTGATCCCTAAACCTTCTTGCATAATATGGAGCAAAAAGTTTCCAGCATCTAAGTCATTTGACCTAGTATTTTATCCATCACTCTTTTAACCATGGCCTCTAGCCTTATCACTACCGTATTAAGTTGATTGTCCGGCTTTGGATCCGGGCAGAGAGCTTGATTTGCATCGTGGGTGCTCTTTATAGCCGTAGCAAAGCTAATGTTAGCATTCACTTTGCTGGAGTTAGAAGGCAGTCCATCTCTTGGAGCTGTCTGTCTGTTTACCGTTAAGAGGCTCTTTGCTTCTTATAGGCTGGGCATCCTTTATAGGAGGCCACATGGGGACCCTGGCAGTGCAGGCAGATGACCGGGTCACTGCTCTGCTTTGAGCAATCCGACGAGGAGTGTTCGCCTCCACATTTCACACATCTACGTTCCAGGTAGCAGTATCTTTGGGTGTGCCCGTATCCTTGGCAGCGATATCATTGGGGACATCGTTAAATTTCAATAGGGGCTCGACTGTAACCACAGAGCAGCAAAGCCTTATGATTTTGTACGCCTCTTTGTTATTTTTCGCCGGCTCGAGATTTACGAAGAATATGTTTAGGGGTTTTTTCGTGCTTTTTTGTGTGAGGTTATGCAGGTCTCTACTTCGTGCCCGTAGTTGCTTAAACCTTCCTTGATCTCATCCAGCTTAGTAGAGTGGTGCAGGCCTTTGACCACCATCCGGTAAGCTCTTTTGTCTCTGGGCTGAAAGGTGTGGAACCGTTTGTTATTCTCATTGAGAAATGCTTAAATTGCTGTGTGTTATCTTGCGTCATTACTCTAATTTTGTTGTTTTCATTGGCTTTATACGTAACTTCTTCTTCGCATTGGTAAGCGCTTTGTATTGGTCACGTCTGGAATAAAAAACGGTGGTGGCTTGTTCGTCTTAGGTTCTTCAGCAAGCTCCTTATTTCAGGTAGTCCAATGACTTCAGTGGAGTCATCGCAAGCCGAAGATTCTTCGTCGTCGTCATCTGTAGAGAGTGCAGCGAATCTGTTGCTTCTTAGATTTCCTCTAGCAGCTTTGCTGGTGCTGGGTCCGTCTGGTAGGTGTACGCGGGAAGGCTGTTTGCGCGCAGGCTTTCTCCTTAATTCTCCAGGTTCGCTACTTCAGCTCGAATGCTCAGAGTCTGGGTTGCTAGCTGTGGTGTTGGTCTTCTTCCGCTTGGTGCTGTTGGTTTTGAAGGGCTGTATAGCACGTGGCTCGGCTTGCCAGACCATCTTGTCCATCTTGATAGTGAGGGGTACGGGGGAGCGGGAGCGAGCAAGCTGCCCGTCTGGCGAGCTTAAGCAGCGAGTGCTAGTCTGTGTTGTTGTTTGTTTCTGTATTCTTATTATCGTGAGTGTGCTGAAATAACGCGCACAAGCGTGTGCGTGTGTAAGTATTAGGGCGCCGTTATTTGCGCACGGCACGCAAGCTAGCAGAGCGTAGTAACGGTTGCAGCGACCAATCAGAGCGCAGCTGGCCTGATAATTTCGCCGCAATTAACTGTTGTTTATGTTTTTTGTGTATTTGGAATGCTTCGCTGCGGTCCGTATGCACGTCTTTACTTAACGAGTGTTCGATCGCGACTAAACTAGTACCTGAAGGAGATAAGGCGGATGGTAGCATTTGCAAAAAAGTCGTCATAATAGAATAGGTGTAAAAAAAATCTATATATGGCGTGGTGCCGGCATAAGTCAGTAATATATACTAGAAAAGATTAATGAAGTTATTTGAATGTATTATTAAACTCGTTCATGAAGAAAATATGATGGTTGGTAGCATTTGCAAAAAATGTCGGCATTATAGAATATGTGTCAAAAAACCGATATAGGGAGTGGTGTCGCGAAATGAATGTCATATGAAAATTTGTTTATACGGCAAATTCACATGACTATGGGGTTTTGCCTTGCCGACATAAATCATTTATGTTTAATTGATTAGATTACAGACGTTATTTGAATGTATTATTAAACAAGTACATGATAAAGATAAGGCAGATGGTAGCATTTGCAAAAATGTCGGCATTATAGAATATTAGTCAATAGACCTTTATTTGGCGTGGTGCCGGCTTAAGTCATTTATAATTAATTGAAAAGATTAATGAAGGTTTTTAAATGAATTTCTAAATAAGTTCATGAGAAAGTTAGAGTGATTGGCATCATTTGGAAAAAATGTCGGCATTACAGAATATGTATCAAAAAACCTATATACTGAGTGGTGTCGCGTAAGGTTGTATAAGGCATATCACGGTGAGGTGTCGGCATAAGTCAATTATGTCTAATTGAGAAGATTAATGAAGATATTTGTATTATTAAACACGTACCTGAAAAATATAAGGTGGATGGTAGCATTTGCTAAAAAGTCGTATTTCTAGAATATTTGTCAAAAACCTTTATAATTCTTTTTTTGTTTTTTTTTTTGTTTGTAGCGGGTGTGTTTAATTATTTAATATTTTCCTTCGTGGACAACTATTAAATTGTATAATTATAAACTTTGCTTATGTGTATTTCATGTATTGAACTTAGTTTAGGTGTTATTCTTAAATGGCTACTTTTGGCTATCTCGTCTTTTACCCAGGGGAACTTGAGAACATCGTGAATGGTGGCGATATCATGATATATGTGTGCTTTTGTAGCGATGCGTAGTGAATTGTTTTCAAATGTTTGAATGATCCGCATATTGGACCTGCAGGCTGTACCCCAGAGCTGGATTCCATAGGTCCAGATTGGTCTGATGATCGCCGTGTAGGTCAGAATCTTCGAGGAGGTGGAAAGCCTTGATCTCCTGCCCATAAGCCAGTAGTAGGCTTTTAGCCGCAGCTCACACTGTTTTTTATTAAGTGTGCTCTCCAAGTGAGTTTCCTGTGTAACGTTATTCCAAGATATTAGGGAGTGGGTTCTTCTGGTATTTGGACTCCGTCTAGTTGAACTGGTAGACAGTTACCTGAGCGGTGTGCAAAGGTGGTCGAGTTGACTTGTCGCCATTGACTATTATATTCCACCGCTTTTGCCAGACGTTGACGAGGTTCAATTGCATCTGCATCAGTAAGCTACCTTCGCCAGGTGATTCCGAGATGGTGAGAAATGCTATGTCGTCGGCATACGTGGCAACGCACACGTTTGGGTTCCCAGTGTTATGGCATTGGTAAGCGCTTGGTATTGGTCACGTCTAGAATAAAAATCGGGGGTGGCTTGATCGTCTTAGGTTCTTTAGCAAGCTCCTTATTTGGTTGGCCTTTAGCTAGACCTATGACTTCATTGGAGTCATCGCTGGCCGAAGATTCTTCGTCGTCGTCATCTGTAGAGAGTGCAGCGAATCTGTTGTTTCTTAGATTTTCTCTAGCAGCTTTGCTGGTGTTTGGTCCGTCTGGTAGGTGTACGCGGGAAGGATGTTTGCGCTGTTTGCACGCAGGCTTCCTCCTTATTTCTCCAGGTTCGCTAGTGCAGCTCGAATTCTCAGAGTCAGGGTTGCTAGCTGTGGTGTTGGTCTTCTTCCGCTTGGTGCTGTTTGTGCTGTATAGCACGTGGCTCGGCTTATCAGTTCATCTTGTCCATCTTAATGGTGGTTGGTACGGAGGAGCGGGAGCGAGCAAGCTGCCCGTCTGGCGAGCCTAAGCAGCGAGTGCTTGTCTGTGTTGTTGTTTGTTGTTGTATTCTTATTGTCGTGTGTGTGCTGAAATAACGCGCACAAGCGTGAGCGTGTGTGAGTATTAGTGCGCCGTTATTTGCGCACGGCACGCAAGCTGACAGAGCGCAGTAACGGTTGCAGCGACCAATCAGAGCGCAGCTGGCCCGATAACTTCGCCGCAAGTAACTGTTGTTTATGTTGTTTGTGCATTTGGAATGCTTCGCAGCGGTCCGCAGGCACGTCCTTACTCAACGAGTGTTCGATCGCGACTATATGACATGCCTTGCGCGACACCACTCTTTAAACTAGTACATGAGGAAGTTTTGATGGTTGGTACCATTTGGAAAGAATGTCGGCATTATAGAATATGTGCCAAAAAATCTATATAGGAAGTGGGTGCGCAAGGCATGTCATAAGAAAAAATGTTGTGTCAAAAAAAAAAACGTTTATATAGCATGATGTCGCGCAAGGCATGTCATATGAAGAATTTGATATAAGACATATGACTCTTATGTGTCGCCTTGCAGGCATAAGTCATTAAAGTTTATTTGAAAAGATTATATAAGTTTGTAAAGAAGCTAGTGCCCGGGGAACGACTTTCAGTCTTACCAGGTCCAGCGAGTTACAAGACATTTATAAATTCGCGGGGATAGAGCGTGTATGGGGGAGGGGAAGTGAGTATTTCCACCAAACCATACCTAGCTCTACCGAGGCCGTGGACTCGTACCAACTATACCTTCGGGCCGTGGCCTCGCACCAACTTTACTAGCGGGGCGTAGCCTTGCACCAAATACACTAGCGGGCCGTGGGCTCGCACCCACTGCACCATCGGGCCGTGGCTTCGTTCCGACTACACTCCCTAACAGCTAACCCGTAATACCCACTCCCGGGCCATAGTCCCGCACCACATGCTCCTACTTTGGGTTAGAGTGAACATCGGCTAATTCCGATGTTAGAACAGATAGGGTTACTGGGAATAAAGAATTAGCAAATTTCCTTCGTTATTCGCAGCATATGTACTTTATTCACTGATTTATTTAACACTACCCTACAGTACTTTCTAAACTTAGGGCCCTGCCGCACTGCTTGGAGCCCTAGCGCTCCGCTATACACACTGCGTTTTTCACTCGCGATGCACGTTTACCCGCACTGATAGTCGCTCAAAATGTGCCGGCACGCCCGCAAGCGAGCCGTGCGCATGCCTCGGTCACTCAACTTCGCCGCGAGCTTTCGCAACTTCACCTCGGAGCTTTCGCTGTTCGCCGCCGAACTGAAGTTGCGCTCTCGAACACGGAGTTGAGGAACTGATCAGCAACGCACGGTTGCTGCGGCGGCCGGCAGTTAAATTCAAACGTAAATTATGCCCTTGCTGGCTACGGGGCTCCTTGCCCTTAATTTACTATGCTCTTATTCTAAAACAATTAATGCTTACAAACTAACAATACATACATCCTATAACTACAATTATGAACTGTGGGGTGGCTACCATAGTGGCCGCTTTACAAGTTATTTGAATGTATTTGTTGTAGTAGGGCGTCTGCAGGTCTGCCAGTTGATTAAAGTTGGGCGAATTGCCGCTCCTATGGGAGGCTTTTTTGCTGTGAAAACTTACGTTTTTCCCTCGTAGAAAAAAACACGTTGGACTCACTATGAAGATACTTTTCGCCTGCCTATATTGTCCGAATTTAAGTTACAAATGTATTAGTGTAAGCGTGTGGTGAATATGATTTATTTGTTCTGGTTCCGGAGTTAGCGACGGCTTGATACAATTCTTGTGTATACAGTATTATTAAACAAGTACATGAAAAAGATAAAATGGCTGGTAGCATTTGGAAAAAATGTCCGCATTATGAAAATTTCTGTCATCAAACCTATATAGAGAGTGGTGTCGCGCATGGAATGTCATATGAAAAATTGTATATGCAGAAAATTCATATGACTGTGGGATACTGCTTTGCCGGCATAAGTCATTTATGTTTAATTGAAAAGATTAATGAAGTTATTTGAATGTTTTATGAAATTAGTTAATTTTTTTTTCGTTTGGCATGATTACCTTTTTATTTAAAATCTGTCTTGCGTTGACCATTATTAAATTTTTTGTAGGGTACTGGACTGGGTGCGTTTCATTTGTAGAGATTTCTCATTGTAAATCGTGTGCGGTGGGTAGTCGCGATCGAACACTTGTTGAGTAGAGACGTGCCTACGGACCGCTGCGAAGCATTCCAAATACACAAACAACAGTTAATTGCGGCGAATTTATCAGGCCAGCTACGCTCTGATTGGTCGCTGCAACCGTTACTGCGCTCTGTCAGCTTGCGTGCCGTGCGCAAATAACGGCGCACTAATACTTACACACGCACACGCTTGTGCGCTTTATTTCCACACACACACGACAATAAGAATACACCAACAAACAACAACACAGACAAGAACTCCCGCTCCTCCGTTCCACTCACCATAAAGATGGACATGATGAACTGCAAGCCGAGCCACGGGCTATACAGCCCATCAAAACCAACAGCACCAAGAGGAAGAAGACCAACACCACAGCTAGCAACCCAGACTCTGAGAATTCGAGCTGCACTAGCGAACCTGGAGAAATAAGGAGGAAGCCTGCGCGAAAACAGCGCAAACAGCCTTCCCGAGTACATCTACCAGACGGACCAACCACCAGCAAAGCTGCTAGAGAAAATCTAAGAAGCAACAGATACGCTGCACTCTCTACAGATGACGACGACGAAGAATCTTCGGCCAGCGATGACTCCACAGAAGTCATAGGACTAGCTTAAGGCCAACCAAATAAGGAGCTTGCTAAGGAACCTAAGACGATCGAGCCACCACAGATTTTTATTCCAGACGTGATCAATATCAAAGCGCTTACCAATGCCACAAATGGAGCCCTTGGCAAAACAGTAGAAGTTACGTATAAAGCCACTAAAAACAACAACATTCGAGTAATGACGCAAGATAAAGCTAGCTACACTGCACTTAAGGCATTTCTCAATGAGAATAACAAACGGTACCACACCTTTCAGCCCAGAGACGAAAAAGCCTACCGAATAGTGGTGAACGGTCTGCATCACTCTACTGAGCTGGGTGCAGGTTATGTTAGAGTCGGACTGCGTGATGGGTGCTGCTGGGATCGCTCCGCTGCAAGACGAAAGCCTACAAATGCATAATTTCTACACAGACAACGCAAACACTGTTTTATTTTGTATACGTTCACTTCCGTTTTTATTTGTTTCTTAAGGCTTCTTCTAGGCTGTTCCTACCTTACCTGGCAGCTAACTCGCGGTCCCTAAACTCTGTCCTTCGTTACGTATGCACGTCCGATACTCACGCTTGTCGGTTCCAAAGTGAAGTCGCTGATCGGCGGCAGCAGCTCACGACCCTCTTTTCGCCCTTTTTGCCCTGCGGCGAAAATCCTCTCTCTAAGCTTGGCTCTCTTTTACTCCTAATAATATCAACAGAGTTGCAAGTGATTCGATTGTGCTTGGAGTCGGACTCTTTTAATTTAGTAAGCATATTCTTAACCGATAACTGACTTCATTAATTCATCTTTTACTGTTAACTTATGGCTACAATATTATTATTATTATTCTTAGCCTATGATAATGACATTTTTTTACTTCATATTTCTGTCCTCTTTACCTATGACTGTGTGCATATATTCGTGCGCGGGTCTCATTGTGACCCCGCGTCACAGGACATATTCTTAGTAAATCTCGAGCCGGCGAAATATAACAAAGAGGCATACGAAATCAAAAGGCGTTGCTGCTCTGTGGTTACAGTCGAGCCCCCATTGAAATTTAACGATGTCCCCCAATGCTATCGCTGTCAAGGATACGGGCACACTCAAAGATACTGCCACCTGGAACATAGATATGTGAAATGTGGAGGCGAACACTCCTCGTCGGATTGCTGAAGGCAGAATAGTGACCCGGCCATCTGCCTGCACTGCCAGGGTCCCCATGTGGCCTCCTATAAAGGATGCCCAGCCTATAAGAAGGCAAAGAGTTTCTTAACGGTAAACAGACAGACAACTCCAAGAGATGAACTGCCCCTAAACTCCAGCAAAATGAATACTAACATTAGCTTTGCTAAGGCCGCAAAGAGCACCCCAGAGGCGAATCAAGCTCCCTGCCCGGATCCAAAGCCGGACAATCAACTTAATGCGGTAGTGATAAGGCTAGAGTCCATTTTGAAAAAATGATGGATAAAATACTAGGTCAAATGAAACAGTTGTCGGAAACTGTTTGCTCCACATTATGCAAGAAGGTTTAGAGATCACGATCTGGAATGCTAACGGCCTGTGCAAAAACAGGCCTGAGGTTGAGCTTTACTGCAAGACCAATAACGCCGAAATACTCCTCATATCTGAGACACATTTCTCTAAAAAATCTTACTTCTGCCTGCGAGGCTATGACCTGTTCTCAGCCAATCACCCCAACGGAAGAGCCCGCTCGGAGCTGCCATTCTGATTCGTAGCCACATAAATTATGAGATCCTGCCCCCTATTCTGGAGGAGTGGATCCAATGCCCAAAAATCAGAGTGAGTACCACGCTGGGAGACGCCACAATACCCCCGCCTACTGCCCTCCCCAAGCACAATGCTAGGGACGAAGAATTCGGGACGTTAATGGACAGCCTCGGCACAAGGTTTCTAATAGGCGGAGGCTTCAACTCCAAGCAACGCTCCAGAACCAACAACCCGAAAGGCTACGCGCTGTTCCAAACCCGCTTAAAAAACCTCGACTGCCACAGTACAGGCGCACCTACATTCTGGCCTACAGACCCATATAAGGGGCCTGACGTACTGGACATCGCGATAACTCGTGTTATGGACACTGGCAGAATCCACGTCAGAGAAGTAGAGGAACTCCCATCTGATCGCAGCGCCATTGCCATCTCTATATTCGCTCCAGCCATGCAGAAGTCTGCCAGCAAGAAGCTTACATATAAAGCCACTAATATTGGCAAATATTAAACCTGGCTGGACAACTGCACCAATCCCAGCCCCCACGAAGCGGCAGTCACAGAGCTAACAACTAATATCCACAATGCAGCGTCACATGCGGCGCCAAGACTCTCAAACCAGCCCAGAGTTGAGAACAGAGACGATCACCTCTGGTCACCACAGGTGGCCGAGCTGCTTGCTGAAAAAAGGCGTCTGAGTCGGGTCTGGTTCCTGTCCAGGAACCCGAGGGACAAGACAGTCCTAAAAATGAGTAAAGTCCGCAAGTAGTAATGATACCTAAGCCTGGTAAGCCTGAAGCTAATCTGGCCTCCTATCGCCCGATTAGTTTACTGCCCGCGCTTTCCAAGATTCTCGAAAGAGTATTTTTGAGTAGAGTTTTGCCACTATTGAACGAGGCCGGTCTGATCCTGGATCACCAGTTTGGCTTCAGGCGCTGTCACGGAACCCCGGAACAATGTCACAGAGTGGTTCAAACTATCCTTGACGCATTTGAGGAGAAAAAATATTGCTACGCCGTATTCCTCGATGTCAAACAAGCCTTTGACAGAGTTTGGCATCCTGGGCACCTGCAAATGCTCAAGGGTAACCTCCCACACGCTTACTTTTTGTTTCTGGCTTCATATCTGGAGAACCAAACATTCCGAGTTAGATGTGGGAAAACAGTGTCCAACACCAAGCACATTCATGCTGGCGTCCCTCAAGCCAGTGTACTGGGTCCGCCGCTCTATAACGTGTACACAGCTGACTTGCCCGTCATTGGGAACCCAAACGTGCGCGTTGCGACGTACGCCGTCGCGTCATCCATCTCGGAATCACCTGGCGAAGGTAGCTCACTGATGCAGATGCAATTGAACCTCGTCAACGACTGACAAAAGCGGTGGAATATTACAGTCAATGGCGACAAGTCAACTGCGACCACCTTTGCACTCCGCTCGGGTAACTGTCCACCAGTTCAACTAGATGGAGTCACAATACCAGAAGAACCTACTCCCAAATATCTTGGAATAACGTTAGACAGGAAACTCACTTGGAGAGCACACTTAATAAAAAAGCGAAACCGCTGTGAGCAGCGGCTAAAAGCCTACTACTGGCTTATGGGCAGGAGATCAAGGCATTTCACCTCCTCCAAGATTCTGACCTACAAGACGATCATCAGACCAATCTGGACCTATGGAATCCAGCTTTACTCCAGGGTGAAGCCTGCAGGTCCAATATCCGGATCATTCAAACATTCGAAAACAATGCACTACGCATGGCTACAAACGCACATATATATATATATATTATGATATCGCCACCATCCACGATGTTCTCAAGTTCCCCTGGGTAAAAGACCAGATTGACAAAAGCAGCAGACGATATATCCAGGGATTACACATCCATCCAAACACACTAGCCATTTGTCAGCTAGACAACGGCCAACAAAGAAGAAGGCTCTGCAGAGCCCACCCACTGGATCTCCCATGGGAGAATATAGCCATTTGACCTTCCGTCATGGAATAACATAGCCATTTAACTTTCTTCCAAGAATAACATCTTAACTAAGTTCAATACATGAAACACACATAAGCTAAGTTTAAAATTCAACAATTTAATGGTTGTCTACAAAGGATAGTATTCAATAAATCAACCGCTAAAATAAAAAAAAAAATATTTTAGTGTAAGTGTGTGTTTTTTTTGTTCTGGTTCCGGAGTTAGAGCCAACTTCATTGGCGGTTAGTTAGCGACGGCTGGATACAATTCTTGTGTAAACAGTATTATTAAACAAATACATGAAAAAGATAAGAAGGCTGGTAGCATTTAGAAAAAATGTCGGCACTATAAAATTTGTGTCAAAAAACCTATATAGGGAGTGGTGTCGCGCAAGGCATGTCATATGAAAAAATGCTATATACGGCATATGACTGTGGTATTTTGCCTTGCCGGCATAGGTCAATTACCTTTAATTAAGTAAATTGAATGGTTTATCTGACTAGTACATATTTTTTTTTTTTTTTGGGCATGTTAACTATTTTATTTAATTACTGGCTTGCGTTGACAACTATTAAATTTTTTAAGGGTCTTTGACTGGGTGTGTTTCATTTGTAGAGATTACTCATTGTTTATCATGTGTGGTGGGTGCGGGTGTAATTAAATTAAGTGATCTGGTCCATTGGAAGATTCAGTGGGGGCACTCTCTTGAGTCTTCTGGTGGTGTTGCTGTTGTCCAGCAGTCCAAGTGCTAGGTTGTTGTTGGGAAGGCGTAGCCTATGCAGGTATCTGCTACTGCTTTTGAAACTTGTACATGAAAAAGATAAGGTGGATGGTAGCATTTGGAAAAAAGTCGGCATTTTAGAATATGTGTCAAAAACCTTTATAGGGAGTAGTGTCGCGCAAAGCATGTCATATGAAAAATTATACATATGACAAATTTATATGATGGTGGGGTTTAGCCTTGCCGGCATAAGTCATTTATGTTTATTTGAAAAGATTAATGAAGTTATTTGAATGTAATATTAAACTAGTTCATGAAGAAGATGAGATAGCTGGTGGCATTTGGAAAAAATGTCGGAATTATAGAATATGTGTCAAAAAACCTATAAAGGGAGTGGGGTCGCGCAAGGCATGTCATATGAAAAATTATATGGTTTTGCCTTGCCGGCATAACTCATTTATGTTTAATTGAAAAGATTAATGAAGTTATTTGAATGCATTATAAAGCTAGTATATAAAAAAGATAAGGTAGATGGTAGCATTTGGAAAAAAGTCGGCCTTATAGAATATGTGTCAAAAACCTATAAAGGGAGTGGCGTCGCGCAAGGCGTGTCATATGAGAAATTTTATATACGGGAAATTCATATAACTGTGGGGTATTGCTTTGCCGGCATAACTCATTTTTGTTTAATTAAATAGATTAATGTAGTTATTTGAATGCATTATTTAACTTGCAGCTGATGAAGAAGGCTTTTTAGAATATGTGCCACAAAACCTATATAGCGAGTGGGTGCGCCAGGCATGTCATATTAAAAAATGTTATATATGTCATAAGAGTGTGGGATTTTTCCTTGCCGGCATATTTCAACTATCTTTAATTGAAAAGATTTATGAAGTTAATTGAATGTATGATTAAACTAGTACATGAAGATGATATGATGGTTGGTAGCATTTGGAAAAATTGTCGGCATTATAGAATATGTACTAATATAGAGTGATGTAGCGCAAGGCATGTCGTATGATACGCGATAGAACACTCGTTGAGTAAAGACTTGCTTACGGACCGCTGCGAAGCATTCCAAATACACAAGCAACATAAACAACAGTTACTTGCGGCGCAATTATCAGGCCAGCTGCGCTCTGATTGGTCGCTACTTACACACGCACACGCTTCTACGCGTTATTTCAACACACTCACGATAATAAGAATACAGCAACAAACAACAACACAGACTAGCACTCGCTGCTTAAACTCACCAGACGGGCAGCTTGCTCGCTCCCGCTCCTCCGTACCACTCACCATTAAGATGGACAAGATGAACTGACAAGCCGAGCCACGTGCTATACAGCCCATCAAAACCAACAGCACCAAGCGGAAGAAGACCAAAACCACAGCTAGCAACCCTGACTCTAAGATAATAAGGAGTAAGCCCGCGCGCAAACAGCGCAAACAGCCTTCCCGCGTACACCTACCAGAGAAAATCTAAGAAGCAACAGATTCGCAGATGGCCACTAAAAACAACAACATTAGAGTAATGACGCAAGATAAAGCTAGCTTCACTGCACTTAAGGCATTTCTCAATGAGAATAACAAATGGTACTACACCTTTAAGCCCAGAGACGAAAGAGCCTACCGGATAGTGGTCAAAGGCCTGCACCACTCCACTGAGCTGGACGAGATCAAAGAAGGTTTAAGCAACTACGGGCACGAAGTAAGAGACCTGCATCACCTCACACAAAAAAGCACGAAAAAACCCCTTAACATATTCTTCGTAAATCTCGAGCCGGCGAAATATAACAAAGAGGCATACGAAATCAAAAGGCGTTGCTGCTCTGTGGTTACAGTCGAGCCCCCATTAAAATTTAACGATGTCCCGCAATGCTATCGCTGTCAAGGATACGGGCACACCCAAAGATACTCCCACCTGGAACATAGATGTGTGAAATGTGGAGGCGGACCTCCTCGTCGGATTGCTGAAGGCAGAATAGTGACCCGGCCATCTGCCTGCACTGCCAGGGTCCCCATGTGGCCTCCTATAAAGGATGCCCCGCCTTTAAGAAGGCAAAGAGCTTCTTAACGGTAAACAGACAGACAACTCCAAGAGTTGGACTGCCCCTAAACTCCAGCAAAGTGAATACTAACATTAGCTTTGCTAAGGCCGCAAAGAGCCCTCACGAGGCAAATCAAGCTCCCTATCCGGATCCAAACCCGGACAATCAACTTAATACGGTAGTGACAAGGCTAGAGGCCATGTTTGAAAGAATGATGGATAAAATACTAAGTCAAATGAGACCTATGCTGGGAACTGTTTGCTCCACATTATGCAAGAAGGTTTAGAGATCACGAATCGGAATGCTAACGGCCTGTGCAAAAACAGGCCTGAGGTTGAGCTTTACTGCAAGACCAACAACACCGAAATACTCCCCATATCTAAAACCCATATCTCTGAAAGATCTTACTTTTGCCTGCGAGGCTATGACCTGATTTCAGCCAATCACTCAAACGGAAGAGCCCGCGGCGGAGCTGCCATTCTGATTCGTAGCAGCATAAAGTATGAGGTCCTGCCCCCTACTCTAGAGGAGTTTATCCAATGCGCAAAGATAAGAGTGAGTACCACGCTGGGAGACGCAACAATAGCCGCTGCCTACTGCCCCCCAAGCACAATGCTACGGACGAAGAATTCGGGACCCTTATGGACAGCCTCGGCACAAGGTTTCTAATAGGCGGAGACTTCGACTCGAATATTGCCTTAGCGACAGTTTTTGCATTTTTATTTGGGATCGGAATGGCAACTAGGTATTTTGTTAAATCACAAATTAGTGTAACTGCATACTCGTTACCATTCTCTGATCTTGGTAATGGACCTATAGTGTCAACAATTACCCTGTCGAAAGCGTTTGCTTGTGTTTCAGTTATAATCATAGGTGTCTTAGTGTGCTTTGTTGTTTTGGCTTTTTGACATTTCGGACAATTACGTATGTACTTTGTTATATGACGTGTCATATTTTTCCAATAGTAATGTTTTTTTATTTTTGCTAGCGTTTTTGAAGTGCTCGTGTGACCACCTTGAATAGGATCATCATGGAATGTAGACATTATTGCTTCTTTTTCTGTTTCTTTATTTATTTGGGTTACCGTCTTGAGTAGCGCCACTCTTAAGTTTTTTAAATATATATTGCCCATATTTTTGAAAGTATCTATTGAAATGTTTTCAAAGATCTTTTCGCTCGGTATCCACTTTGAGTTGGCTGATTCCTAATATACCGGCTTCTTTTTTCAAGCCTTTGGAAAATTTACCTAAATCGAGAGTTCCATTAGTATAAAGGTCGCTAATCTCAATTCTTGCAACAACCTTTTTACCATGTTTTAAAATACATAGCATATTTGTTATGTGCAAGGTCACTATTTTTCGCATATCGTCGTTTTTAATGACGTCGTATACGTTGGGCTTGGAAGCTTTATCAAGATTTTGCCTTGGCAAAATTTCTTGTTCTTTTCCTGCGCAGGATTTTTTTGTCTACTTTGTTGTCTTGTAGTGACTTTCAAGACACTTGTATTAGTACTTTTTAATTCTTTGATAGTTATTCTTGATAACGCATCTGCAACAAAATTATCTTTTCCCTTAAGGTATTCTACAGTGAACTCATACTCTTCTAAATCTAGTCTCATTCTCGTTAATTTTGAACTTGGATTTACCATTGAAAACAGATATGTCAAAGGTCTATGGTCTGTTTTAATAGTGAAATGTTGACCATATATGTATGGTCGAAAATGGGTTACTGCCCAGTAGATTGCTGCCAACTCTTGTCCGGTTGTACTTTTATTGCTTTCTCCTTTTGTAAATGAACGAGAAGCATATGCTACGGGCAATTGTTTATCTCCATACGTTTGAGTCAAAACTGCTCCGCAGGCTAGTTTACTGGCATCTGTTATGATGCAAAATTCTTTGCTAAAATCTGGGTATTTTAGTAAAGTGGGCTTCATAAGAGATTTTTTTAAATATTCGAACGCTTTTTGGCATTCATCGGACCACTCAAAGTGGACAGTCTTTTTACATAATCTTGTTATGTGACGTGAATAATCTGCAAAGTTTTTTATGAAACGTCTGTAATAATTGCAAAATGCAACGAATCTTCTAGCGCTATCAGCGTCCGTGGGGACTGGATATTTTTCAATGACATCATATTTTTTGTCATCTGTCAAAATACCTTGATCAGTACACTTATGACCTAGAAAAGTCACTTCGTGCATGAAAAATGAACATTTTTTCTGGATGTAATTTAAGGTTGTGTTGCCTACACAAGTCAAAAACGTTTGTTAAGTTTTTGATCATGTGGTTTTCGGAACAACCGATGACGATTAAGTCGTCCATGTACAAGAAAGCTTGTGAAGGTTCTAATCCGGAAAAAGCGATGCTCATCATTCTTTGAAAAGAATTAGGCGCTATTTTTAGACCATATGGTAATCGTGTAAAACGATAGGAGCCATTGCTCGTTGAAAAAGACGTTATATTTCTAGAATTTTCTTCTAATTCTATTTGGTGAAAACCGGACATTAAATCTAAGCATGAGAAATATTTTGCTCTGCCTAGTTGGTCAAGAATATCATCTATTCTTGGGAGTGGAAATTTGTCAGACAAGAGTTTTTTGTTAATTTGACGATAGTCTATAACTAATCGCCATCTCTTGGTATCGGAACCAGGTAATCCCTTTTTTGGGACAAGAAGTATAGGACTGTTATATTCCGATACAGACGGTTGTACAATATTATCCGAGATAAGTTTTTCGACCTGATTATTAACTTCTTCTTTATGGGTATGAGGAATTCTGTAGTTTTTAATGTACACTGGCTCAGTATCTTTTAGTCTTAGTTTTTGTTTATAAAAATTATTGGTTGTTATGGATTCGGTTTCGAGTCCGAATATGTCAGTATACTTGGTGCAGAGATTTTTTAATTGTGTCTTAAATAATGGGGAAAGTTCTTTTTTAGTTTTTTCATCACCGTTTCTTGGCGATTTTTGCTAATTTCGTGGACTGTTTCATAGTCACTTAGCTTTTCTATTTTAATGTCGTTAAGATTTACTATTTTTATTGAATTTGTTGTATTTAAAATTCGGACAAATGTTTGTTGATTATTGGAAATAGTATTTCCAATGAATATTCCTTTATCAATTTCTTGATTTGGGATGAAAATATTGTTTTCTGGCGAAACAATATTGATTTGACGGACTACTTCAGAACGAGCTGGAAGTATTGTGGCATTATTATCACAAGTGTGAGTTATTGGTAGTTTTATAGGATAGTTTAAATTATTTGGCCGAAGTATTAGAGAATCACATGTTTGTGTGAAATCTAATTGGCAATTATACTTTTTAAAGAAGTCTATACCAATAATGCCATCGCTGGGTATTGGGAAATCGTGTCCGACTATGTGAAAGTCGTGTGGAATGACATATTTTCCGGTAGATAATTCTACGAATGCTAAACCTTTGGAAAAAACTGAACCTTCACCGATTCCAGATATTTGAGTTGATATGTTTGAATTAATGTTTTCAAATGTATCAACATGTTCTTTTAATAGTGATATGTCTGCACCAGTATCTAGCAATAGGGTAAGTGCTTTACCTGTTTTTTCGTTATTAATGTTAATGAAGATACTGAGGTTTAGATTGACTGTGTGTACTTTGGTATTTCTTGGTGCATATCTTAAGGGTTTTGTTGGTTTTCCGAGTTAGTCTGTGTAACTCGAACATTATTATTACCATTATAGTTGCCATTGTTATTGTTTTGGTTGTTACCTCGGTTGGAATTATTCCTTCCTCGGTTATTACCACGGGCATTACCTCTATAATGTCCTCTGCCATTGCTATTGTTAGTATAGTTTGCGTTATGATTACCGCGGCCATTGCCTCTACCTCTTTGGCAATTGCGATAATCATTGCCTCTATTATGTCTGCCTCGCTGATATAATACTGTGCTGGCACTTCCAGTCATTTCAGTGCTGCAATGAATGTATTTACTCATTGCATCATTAAATGTGCTGAAGTTTCCAGCTTCTAGTATTATACGAAGTTTTTCATATTCACAATTTTTTTGAGTCTAGGCCATCGTCAATATAAGCTGCCTCGAGTTGCTTACGCAAGTTATCGATTTCAGCTGTATATTGAGCTGCAGTTTTGCCTTTTTGTTGAGCGTTTAACAGCTTTGCCTTAATTACGTCAATGAATTCTCCTTTGACGCAACTTTTTAATTTATTAATAATGCCATAGATCGTAGTCTCGTCTTGGCAATTGTATAGTATTGTGCCAATTAGTTTCGATTTTGTTGCCCTTTGTTCGTTCAACAAGCCTTAAGGCTGTTAAAAAACGATTTAATGACAGTTTTTTTTACCTTACATATTCCCTATCTAAGGCTACCTGGTCTGGCATGTTGGATTCTGTATTGTCCAGTGTCTCAATGTCGATATCGATATTTATATCAGTAATTGGCTTCGACTCATTAAGATCTTGTAGCTGGTTTGGATCAAACTTTGCTGGTAAAAATAGATCTTCTGGAACATTTATTATAATGTTCTGTCTAATGCCAATGTTTTTCAATCTGGTATTTAAAGATTGTATGAATTTAAGGCACTGCCTGGTATGCTCCTGTGTTAGTTTATTTTTAATGGAATTTACTGCATGTACTATATCGTTATATTGTTTTATCAATATTTGTACATGGTATATTAGTGTTTCTACCTTTATAGGTATGCCTTTATTAATGCATTTATATGACTTGTCAAATTTGTCTTTGTGGTCACTGATATTTTTCACCAATATACTCCATTCCATACTAATATAATAGATATTTATTGATGCAGTCGCACCATTAGTATCGTTGCTGGTCCCAAAATTGGGTGTTCTTCAGTTACTAGTTTTACTGAGACATATGGCAACGTACTTAGTATGATTCCTCTGACATATTCAAATATGTTCAAACCTTGTCTAGTCCGTCTGCTCTACTGATATATCGTTTCTTAATTTTCTTTGTATGCATTGCATACACCTTCAATGCTAGCGATACAACAGATACTACGGTGATTATAATTAGCAAAAGTGTAATATTCTCTAAATTTTCTTTATGATCGATTACTTTAACAGTATTGATTACATTTGCGTCCGATTTTTCAACCTTGGACTCGTTTGAGCCCATTTTAATTTAAATTAATATTGTAATATTGTAATATTGTTGAAAATTTTAAATGAACATCATATTTTATATTTGAAAATTGTTACAAATGAATATTATATTTATTATTATATATTACTGTGTCTGTAGTATATCTTTTGTGTATTATTTTTTTTTTTTTGATTGAATATTTTTTTTTTTAGTATTTTTAATATTATATTTAGGCATAAGGCCTTTCTTTTCGTGTCTATTTTAAAACCCTATTTCGATCAACGCAGTGATCTCCTCTCTAATTTAGCGTACAATTTTTGTTTTGGTTGTACTTTACCTTGACGTACACAGCAAAGTGGGCGTCATTACAATTTCTAAAAAGCTTAATGTAATCTTAGATAATGCTGCTTCGTCTGC
Source organism: Drosophila borealis (assembly GCA_035045885.1). Taxonomy (NCBI): domain Eukaryota; kingdom Metazoa; phylum Arthropoda; class Insecta; order Diptera; family Drosophilidae; genus Drosophila; species Drosophila borealis. The sequence continues at coordinate 78,130 of JAWNOR010000140.1, read as the reverse complement.
TGCTTCTATTGGTGTGGTGCTATTTCTTCCTTATTTGGCTGCCTTGGAGCGGTCAGCGTTGCCGGTGCAGGTCATCGCACAGGCCGGGGTGTAAAAGGGTCCAGGGCAGTCGTCAGGACATCTTTTTCTTCATCTTAGGTAGCGGCTTTTCTTCTGTTGGTTTATTGGTTTTTAATAAATTTCTTATAGGGTGAGGAGCAGGTGTATTGGCTTGTGCTTTGTGCTTGCGCTCTTCCGCCTCTAAGAAATCTAGCTCATCGGCTAGTTTCTTGGCCTCTTCCCAAGTCACTTTAACAATTTCGGCTTTGCGCTTCTTAATGCGCAGCCGTAAGCCACCACGATTTCTTGGTTTCTTTTGTTTTATTTCAACTTCTTTGTTAGCCGTTTCTCTGGCTAGAAGTTGGCGCGCCCTGTACTCATCAAGAGTGATGCGTATGGACATAATATGCACAAAAGCCACACCATACTCACTCAGAAATTTATGATATTGCTATTTTCCGCCGCTGTTTTTGTAGTTGTTGTCGTGCTGCTGCACCTGCCACAGTTGTTGTTGTCGTTTATTTATTTTTCCCACGTTGCGTGACACTTGTCACGGTCGCCATGTAATATTGTTATTACAATTTATAAAGAAGAGTTCATTTTTGCACGTCAGTGCTGGTTAGGTTGTAGTATGAGAATAATTTTATTCAAAGTCAATGTTATGCGCTTAGCCTATGAATACTTATATGTTCTTATGCTGTTTTTGGTTAACAGTTACAAAGAGAGGGAGAGTGAGTAGCTTGCTTAGTGAGCATATATGTTGCTCATGCAATGCGCTCAGACGGAGCGTGGGATATGCAGCGTAAACATAAATGGTCAGCGTGCGGTGCTAGTGACTCGCGCTGCGTAATATGAGCCAGAGCCAATACATAGAGTGGCTCTGGGTTTGTTTAATTTATATTTGTTATTGTATGCAAAAAAAAGCGCCACATACTTTATATATGAATAGTGGGTGTTACTTTTAGGCATATACACACTACAGTTGGCTGTTGTCTAGCAGACAAATGGCTAGTGTGTTTGGATGGTTGTGTAATCGCTGGATATCTCGCCTGCTGCTTTTGGCAATCTCATCTTTTACCCAGGGGATCTTGGTATATGTGTGCGTTTGTAGCGATGCGTAGTGCTTTGTTTTCGAATGTTTGAATGATCCGGATATTGGACCTGCAGGCTTCACCCTGGGGTAAAGCTGGATTCCATAGGTCCAGATTGCTCTGATGATCGCCTTGTAGATCAGAATCTTGGAGGAGGAGGAAAGCCTTGATCTCCTGCCCATAAGCCAGTAGTAGGCTTTTAGCCGCTTCTCACACTGGTTTCTCTTTTTTAAGGTGTGCTCTCCAGGTGAGTTTCCTGTCTAACGTTATTCCAAGATATTAAGGAGTGGGTTCTTTTGGTATTGTGACTGCGACTAGTTGAACTGGTGGACAGTTACCCGAGCGGAGTGCAAAGGTCGTCGCAGTTCACTTGTCGCCATTGACTGTAAATTTCCACCTCTTTTGCCAGTCGTTGACGAGGTTCAATTGCATCTGCATCAGTGAGCTAGCTTCGCCAGGTGATTCCGAGATCGTGAGAAATGCCGTGTCGTCAGCGTACGTAGCAACGCGCACGTTTGGGTTCCCAGTGACGGGCAAGTCAGCTGTGTACACGTTATAAGCAGCGAACCCAATACACATTCTGAGGGATGCCAGCATGAATTTGTTTGGTGTTGGACACTGTTTACCCACATTTATCTCGGAATATTCGGTTCTCCAGATATGAAGCCAGAAACAAGAAGTGGGGCAGTAGGAAGCGGCTATTGTGACGTCTCCCAGCGTGGTACTCACTCTGATTTATGCGCATTGGATCCACTCCTTCAGAATAGGGAGCAGGATCTCATACCTTATGTTACTACGAATCGGAATGGCAGCTCCGCGCGGGCTCTTCCGATGGAGTGATTGGCTGAGATCAAGTCGTAGCCTCGCAGGCAGAAGTAAGATCTTTCAAAAAAATGGGTCTCAGAGGAGTATTTCGGTGTTGTTGGTCTTGCAGTAAAGCTCAACCTCAGGCCTGTTTTTGCACAGGCCGTTAGCATTCCAGATCTTGATCTCTAAACCTTCTTGCATAATGTGGGGCATTATGCATTATGTGGGGTTTTTCCTTGCCGGCCGAAGTCTAATATGTTTAATTGCAAAGATTATTAAAGTTATTTGAACGGATTATTAAGCTAGAACATAAAGAAGATATGATGGTTGGTAGTATTTGGAAAAAATGTCGGCATTATAGAAAATGTGTCAAAAAACTTATATATGGCGTGGTGCCGGCATAAGTCGTTTATATTTAGTTGAGAAGATTAATAAGGATTTGGAAGGAATTTTTAAATTAAAAAAGTGGCTGGCACCATTTAGAAAAATTGTCGGCATAGAATATGTGTCAAAAAACCTATAAAGAGAGTGGTGTCGCGCAAGGCATGTCATATGAAAAATTTTTATTTTAGGCATATGACTGTACGGTGTCGCCTTGCCGGCGTAAGTCAATAATGTTAAATTGAAAAGATTAATGAAGATATTTGAATGTATTATTATATTAGTACATGAAAAAGATGAGGCGGTAGGCAGAATTTGGAAAAAATATCGGGATTATAGAATATGTGTCAAAAAACGTTTATATAGCATGGTGTCCCGCAAGGCATGTCATATGAAGAATTTTATATACGTCACATTTTTTTTTTTTTTTTGGGGGTGTCGGGTATCGGATTTAATACTATCCTTTGTGGACAACCATTAAATTGTATAATTATAAACTTAACTTATGTGTATTTCATGTATTGATCTTAGTTTAGGTGTTATTCTTAGAGAAAGTTAAATGGCCATGTTATTCCATGACGGAAGGTCAAATGGCTATATTCTCCCATGGGAGATCCAGTGGGTGGGCTCTGCAGAGCCTTCTTCTTTGTTGGCCGTTGTCTAGCTGACAAATGGCTAGTGTGTTTGGATGGTTGTGTAATCGATGGATATATCATCTGCTGCTTTTGGCAATCTCGTCTTTTACCCAAGGGAACTTGAGAACATCGCGGATGGTGGCGTTATCATGATGTTGGATATTGTTGTTGGATATTGGACCTGCAGGCTGTACCCCAGAGCTGGATTCCATGGGTCCAGATTGGTCTGTAGGTCAGAATCTTGGAGGAGGTGGAAAACCTTGATCTCCTGCATATAAGCCAGAAGTAGGCTTTTAGCCGCTGCTCACACTGGTTTCGCTTTTTTATTAGGTGTGCTCCCCAGGTGAGTTTCCTGTCTAACGTTATTCCAAGATATTAAGGAGTGGGTTCTTCTGGTATTGTGACTGCGACTAGTTGAACTGGTGGACAGTTACCCGAGCGGAATGACATCGAGGAATACGGCGTAGCAATATTTTTTCTCCTCAAATGCGTCAAGGATAGTTTGAACCACTCCGGGGTTCCGTGACAGCGCCTGAAGCCAAACTGGTGATCCAGGATCAGACCGGCCTCGTTCAATACTGGCAAAACTCTACTCAAAAATACTCTTTCGAGAATCTTGGAGAGCGCTGGCAGTAAACTAATCGGGCGATAGGAGGCCAGATTAGCTTCAGGCTTACCAGGCTTAGGTATCATTACTACTTGCGGACTTTACGCATATTTAGGACTGTCTTGTCCCTCGGGTTCCTGCAGCTCGGCCACCTGTGGTGACCAGAGGTGATCGTCTCTGTTCTCAACTCTGGGCCGGTTTGAGAGTCTTGGCGCCGCATGTGACGCTGCATTGTGGATATTAGTTGTTAGCTCTGTGACTGCCGCTTCATGGGGGCTGGGATTGGTGCAGTTGTCCAGCCAGGTTTGATATTTGCCAATATTAGTGGCTTTATATGTAAGCTTCTTGCGGGCAGACTTCTGCATGGCTGGAGCGAATATAGAGATGGCAATGGCGCTGTCATCAGATAGGAGGTCCTCTACTTCTCTGACGTGGATTCTGCCAGTGTACATACCCCCCGTTATCGCGATGTCCAGGACGTCAGGCACCTTATATGGGTCTGTAAGCCAGTATGTAGGTGCGCCTGTACTGTGGCAGTCGAGGGTAAGCGGTAAGCGGGTTTGCCTGAACAGCGCGTAGCCTTTAGGGTTGTTGGTTCTGGAGCGCCACCAGGTTTGCTTGGCGTTGAAGTCTCCGCCTATTAGAAACCTTGTGCCGAGGATGTCCATCAGCGTCCCGAATTCTTCGTCCCTAGCATTGTGCTTGGGGGGGCAATAGGCAGCGGCTTTTGTGACGTCTCCCAGCGTGGTACTCACTCTGATTTTTGCGCATTGGATCCACTCTTCCGGAGTAGGGGACAGGATCTCATACCTTATGCTACTACGAATCAGAATGACAGCTCCTCCGCGGGCTCTTCCGTTGGGGTGATTTGCTGAAATCAGGTCATAGCCTCGCAGGCAGAAGTAAGATCTTTCAGAGAAATGGGTTTCAGATATGAGGAGTATTTCGGTGTTGTTAGTCTTGTAGTAAGCTCAACCTCAGGCCTGTTTTTAAACAGGCCGTTAGCATTCCAGATCGTGATCTCTAAACCTTCATGCATAATGTGGAGCAAACAGTTTACAGCATCTGTGTCATTTGACCTAGTATTTTATCCATCATTTTTTTCAAACATGATCTCTAGCTTTGTCACTACCGCATTAAGTTGATTGTCCGGCTGTGAATCCGGGAAGGGAGCGTGATTTGCCTCGTGGGTGCTCTTTGCAGCCTTAGCAAAGCTAATGTTAGCATTCACGTTGTTGGAGTTTAGGGGCAGTCCATCTCTTGGAGCTGTCTGTCTGTTTACCGTTAAGAGGTGCCTTCTTATAGGCTGGGCATCCTTTATAGGAGGCCACATGGGGGCCCTGGCAGTGCCGGCAGATTCCCGGGTCACTGCTCTTCTTTGAGCAATCCGACGAGGAGTGTCCGCCTCCACATTTCACACATCTATGTTCCAGGTGGCAGTATCTTTGGGTGTGCCCGTATCCTTGGCAGCGATAGTATTGGGGGACATCGTTAAATTTCAATGGGGGCTCGACTGTAACCACAGAGCAGCAAAGCCTTTTGATTTTGTATGCCCTTTTATTAATTTTCGCCGGCTCGAGATGTACGAAGAATATGTTTAGGGGTTTTTTCGTGCTTTTTTGTGTGAGGTTATGCAGGTATCCTACTTCGTGCTCGAAGTTGCTTCCTTGATCTCGTCCAACTCAGTAGAGTGGTGCAGGCCTTTGACCACTTTCCTGTAGGCTCTTTCGTCTCTGGGCTGAACGGTGTGGTACCGTTTGTTATTCTCATTGAGAAATGCCCTAAGTGCAGTGAAGCTAGCTTTATCTAGCGTCATTACTCTAATGTTGTTGTTTTTAGTGGCTTTATACGTAACTTCTACTGCTTTGCCAAGGGCGCCAGTTATGGCAGTGGTAAGCGCTTTTATATTGGTCACGTCTGGAATAAAAATGGGTGGTGGCTTGTTCGTCTTAGGTTCTTTAGCAAGCTCCTTTTTGGTTGGCCTTTAGCTAGTCCTATGACTTCATTGGAGTCATCGCTGGCCGAAGATTCTTCGTCGTCGTCATCTGTAGAGAGTGCAGCGAATCTGTTGCTTCTTAGATTTATCTAGCAGCTTTGCTGGTGCTAATCAGTCTGGTAGTCGCGGGCTTCCTCCTTATTTCTCCAGGTTCGCTGTGTTGTTGGTCTTCTTCCTCTTGATGCTGTTGGTTTTGATGGGCTGTATCGCACGAGGCGTGGTTTGCCAGTCCAGCTTGTCCATCTTGAAGGTGAGGGGTACGGGGGAGCGGGAGCAAGCAAGCTGCCCGTCTGGCGAGCTTAAGCAGCGAGTGCTAGTCTGTGTTGTTGTTTGTTGTTGTATTCTTATTGTTGGGTGTGTTGAAATAACGCGCACAAGCGTGTGCGTGTGTAATTATTAGTGAGCCGTTATTTGCGCACGGCACGCAAGCTGACAGAGCACCGTAACCAATCAGAGCGCAGCTGGCCCGATAATTTCGTCGCAAGTAACTGTTGTTTATGTTGTTTGTGTATTTGTCTCGCAAGGCATGTCATATGAAAAATTATATAACAAATTTAAATAACTATTATATGTCGGAGCATTGCTATTGTTATTGTTATTGTTATTCGAATTTAAGTACAGCAACATGAATAGTGTAGTGTAGAGTCGAAATTAAAAGAAAGAAGAATAGAAAAAACAGAGTAACTGTCATTGTCGACTTGTATTTCTTATATCACTGAGAGTCGGTGAAAGGACTAACTGTTAATTCTCTCACTGAGTGAGACCCGTGCCTAAGTTGTTGGTGTGTTGTATTCTTCTTTCGGTTTCGTTCTGTACATGAACCGAAGAAGAATGTGAGTGAGACTGGACTATCTTTTTGCGAAGGGTGTGCGGGAGAGCAGGATGGCAAATGTGTCATAAGCAAACGGCGCATTAGAATTTGGCGATAGGCGTGCGTGTATGCAAAAAAGAAGTCGGTAGTAAGTCTTGGTAAAATATTGAAAGAGCACAGACGCAGAATATTTAACAAACGCTTAAAATTAAAACTATGGCACCAACGAAGGGGACGGGGCTCGCTGCTCAAAGTGTGAAAAATTCTGACCCTACGGCCGCTTCGACATCAGAAGTGGGATTGGATACTCCTAACTCTCAGTTGTGTCAAATTTTGGAGCAACAAAATAGAAATTTTATTGAGTTGCTGCGAGCAGCGCAGGCTAGCGCAGCGCCTCGTGAGGCAAAGACGGTGTTTTTACCAAAATTCAATCCCGAAGCTACCGGTGCTGATGCATGTGCTTGGAGTATTACGGCCGATATGATTTTTATTGAAAATCCACTTGAGGGTTGTGCGCTCGTGATTGCCCTCAGTAAAGCTTTGGAGGGCAGTACATCGCAATGGCTTTCACAAATCTGTTTTCCTGGCATGACTTGGGTTGAGTTCAAGCAATTTTTTACGCAAAGATTTGACGGCGTAGAGACAACCACAGCAACATTTCTTAAGCTGCTAGACGGACGCCCAGGGACTGGAGAGTGCATGTCGTCATATGCAAGCCGACTCGTCACTTCGTTAATGACGAAAATGAAAAATATGGAGCTGAAGGAATTGTTGGTGTCAGTTGTGCTTGTGCATACTGCCAACTGGACAGCAGACTAAAAAAGCTTGTGTGCACCACAAACTACAAGTCGCGAAGCGAATTACAGCAACAGTTGCAGGTATATGAAATCGGGCAGCGTCAAGAGACTTCGAAAGCAGAAACTACTGTGGGAAGCAGAAGAAGCAGAAGTTTTCAAACATCGTTTGCCATTACTGTGGAAAGACAGGGCACAAAATCGCAGACTGCCGCCAGAAGAAAAATCGCGAATCACAACCATTGGGAAGCGGGCATGCTGGAGGCATTGGTATGCTACAAGTGTGGACAGGCTGGACACATTTCTACTGGGTGCCCTTCGACTGGACAAAGCACTGAAAAGAGAGTGAACATAAGTTCGGTAATGGAACCAAAAGGTGTGCTCGTTCATTCTGGTCAGTTCGTTGATTTTTGTTTTGACTCTGGAGCCGAGTGTTCACTCAAAACATATGAAGAATGTATAAACCAAAATGTAGAGTTAGACGAAGCTGGCAAGGGCCGTTTAATAAGCGTTTTGAAACCATACATGGAACATTTTATCTCTGGCGTTCCCCATTTGCGAGCCCGATTTTATTAAGAAGAAAGAAAAACGGAACTGATTGCTTATGCGTCGACTATAGGGAGCTTAACGCTAACACAGTTTCGGATAAATTTCCATTGCCTCTTATCTCCGACCAAATTGCAAGGTTACGTGGGGGAAGGTATTTTTCTTGTTTGGACTGGCCAGCGGATTTTACCAAATACCTATTCACCCAGATTGAGTAGAGCGTACAGCATTTGTAACACCAGAAGGGCAATTTGAGTTTTTGGCAATGCCGTTTGGTTTAAAAAATGCTCCGTCGGTGTTTCAGCGGGCAATAATGAAAGCGTTGGGGCCACTTTCGTATTCGTATGTTGTGGTTTACATAGATGATGTATTGGTCGTGGCCGAAACTAAAGATGAGGCAATTTCAAGATTGCAGAAAGTCATAGAAATTCTTATTCAAGCTGGATTCTCATTTAATTCGAAAAATGTACATTTTTAAAATCAAAAATAGAGTATTTGGGTTACGAAGTAGAGGCAGGTGAGCTTAGACCTAATCCTCGAAAATCGCAGGCATTAGTTGAATTGCCACCGCCGCAAACGGTTACGCAGCTAAGACAGTTCATTGGATTAGCATCATACTTTAGACAATTCGTGCCGAAATTCTCCGAAACTTTAAAGCCTCTATTTTGTCTTACGTCTAAAGACAATAATAGTTTTGATTGGAAAGAAAGTCATGAAGTAGTGAGAAAGGAGATAATCTTTGCACTGACCCGTAGCCCGGTATTAACCATTTTCGATCCACAAAATCCGGTTAAGCTGCATACAGATGCTAGCTCTGTGGGTTATGGAAATAGAAACCATGTTATCGAGTATTACAGTAAATGTACAACCCCAGCAGAGTCAAGGTATAACTCATATCTTTTGGAAACCTTGGCAGTATTTAACGCAGTAAAATATTATCAACATTATTTAAAAGGTATCAAATTTACAGTATATACTGACTGTTACTCTTTAAAGGCAAGTCAACAAAAGATTGAGTTAGATGACAAGGTATATCGATGGTGGTTGTACTTGCAATCTTTTGAATTCGATATTGTGTATAGAAAGGGAAAACACATGGCGCATGTAGACTTCTTCTCAAGAAACCCAATAACAAAAAAGCTACAGTTTGCTGTCAAAGCTCCTGAAATGCGCGTAGATTTAACTGAATTAAGTGACACCTGGCTTATAGCTGAACAGCAACGAGATCTCGAAATGACATCTTTAATCTCTAAACTAAAAAACTATGAATTAAACGAGAATGTTGCCAGTACGAATGAGTTGAGACTAGGCTTGCTGTATCGTAAAATTCAAAGAAATGGTAGAACCCGTTGGTGACCTGTAGTTCCAAGATCTTATAGATGGGCTGTCATTAACCACATTCTAGAGGCTATAATGCACCTTGGTTGGGAAAAGACCCTCGATAAAGTGTACAGTTGTTACTGGTTTGAAGATATGACGAAATACGTACGAAAGTTTGTTGATAATTGCATCACGTGCAAGCTATCGAAACCGCAATCTGGGAAAATTCAACAAGAGATGCATCCGATTCCTAAAATCGAAATACCCTGGCATACGGTACATGTAGACATCACCGGTAAACTAAGTGGCAAGAACGACCAAAAAGAGTATGTTATAGTCTTTATAGATGCGTTTACAAAGTACGTTTATTTGCACCATACACTGAAGATAGATGCAGCTAATTGTATAGTATCACTGAAGGTGGTTATTTCCTTGTTTGGTGTACCATCCCGTATCATAGCAGATCAGGGACGATGCTTTGCAGGATCAGAGTTTAAGGAATTTTGCTCTGCACATAATATCGAGTTGCATTTAATTGCCACAGGAGCTAGTGGAGCAAATGGACAGGTCGAACGCGTAATGAGTACACTTAAAAGTTTATTAACAGCGGTAGAGACGGGCCAAAGTTCGTGGCAAGAGGCATTAAAAGAGGTACAGTTAGCAATAAATTGCACAGTCAATCGGGTCACTAGGTTTAGTCCGTTACAGCTTTTAATTGGAAAAGATGTGAGACCATTAGGGATGCTATCGAACATTGTGATGAAAAATATGATAATCTACAAAATCTAAGAGCACAAGCAAAAGATAATATAGAGAATAATACCTGTTAAGATAAGAACAGAAGCGATAAAGGCAAAGCAAACGTTGTAAAGCATAAAGCGGGTGATAATGTTCTGCTCAAGTGTGAAGGGAAAAATCAGACCAAACTAGATCCCAAATTTAAAGGCCCATTTGTCATAACAGAAGTACTTGAAGGAGACCGATATTGTTTGAAGTCATTAACAAGCAAGCTAACCTACAAGTATCCTAATGAGTGTTTAAGAGCGTTACTGGTCGAGACAGTTTCTGCGGAGATGGATGAGGATATGATGAGTAGTAGCGTTGAAACAGACGCAATTGGTACCAGTGAAGGTGCAGGTGTTGGCGTTGAAACAGACGCAAGAGACAGTGCCAGTGAAGGTACTAGCGTTGAAACAGGCGCATGAATGTGTAACGTCATGATCAAAAGGCCTCTTCGAGAAACATAGGTAGACTTGGTGCGCTATCTGGACATTCATCTGTATGATTTGGCTATCAAATAAGTTGTAAAGATTATTTTAACATTGATTAAAAGGGAGGCGAAAGAACACTTGAGCGGAGCATATCAACATGAATTGCTAAATTTATACACGAGGACGTGTAATTGTCAGAATTGGCCGTGTCGGAGCATTTATATTGTTATTGTTATTGTTATTCGAATTTAAGTACAGCAACATGAATATTGTATGAGTCGAAATTAAAAGAAAGAAGAATAGAGAAAACAGAGTAACTGTCATTGTCGACTTGTATTTCTTATATCACTGAGAGTCGGTGAGAGGACTAACTGTTAATTCTCACACTGAGTGAGACCCGTGCCTAAGTTGTTGGTGTGTTGTATTCTTCTTTTGGTTTCGTTCTGTTCATGAACCGAAGAAGAATGTGAGTGAGACTGGACTATCTTTTTGCGAAGGGTGTGCGGGAGAGCAGGATGGCAAGTGTGTCATAAGCAAACGGCGCATTATAATTTGGCGACAGGCGTGCGTGTATGCAAAAAAGAAGTCGGTAGTCAGTCTTGGTAAAATATTGAAAGAGCACAGACGCAGAATATTTAACAAACGCTTAAAATTAAAACTATGGCACCAACGAAGGGGACGGGGCTCGCTGCTCAAAGTGTGAAAAATTCTGACCCTACGGCCGCTTCGACATATATTTAATTGAGAAGATTAATAAAGTTATTTGAATGAATAATTAAAATAGTTCATGAAGATAATATGATGGTTGGTAGCATTTTAAAAAAGGTCGGCATTATAGAATATGTCTGAATAAAGAGTAATGCCGCGCATATATTTAATTGAGAAGATTAATAAAGTTATTTGAATGAATAATTAAAATAGTACATGAAGATAATAAGATGGTTGGTAGCATTTTAAAAAAAGGTCGGCATTATAGAATATGTCTGAATAAAGAGTAATGCCGCGCAAGGCATGTCGTATGATAAATGTTATATACGTCATATGGCTGTGGGATTTTGCTTAGCCGGCATAAGTCTATTATCTTTAATTGAAAAGATTAATGAAGTTATTTGAAAGTATTATTAAACTCGTACATGAAGAAGATATGATGGTTGGCAGCATTTGCCAAAATTGTCGGCATTATAGAAATTGTGTCAAGAAACCTAAATAAGGAGTGGTCTCGCGTAAGTTTTGCCTTCCCGGCATAAGTCATTTATGTTTATTTGAAAAAATTAATGAAGTTATATGAATGTATTATTAAACTAGTGGTTCGTAGCATTAAGAAAAATGTCGGCATTATAGTATTTGTCTCAATATAGTGTAGAAATAAATGTTAACGCTGCACGTCAGTGCTGGTTTATAGTCATATTTTCAATGTTCTTTATTCGGAACTCTGTCCGCTTTCAAACCTAAGATATAAGTCTTATTATTTGTAAAGCTTTGTCGCAGCAGAGCATAATTGAAAGCGAGAGAGTGTGTGGTATGTGCATGCATTAGTGAGTACATATATGGTACTCTTGGTACATAAGCCAAGCGTGGGATATGCGCCGTCAGCTAATCGGCCAGCTAGAGTACTAGCATTCCGCGCTGCGTAATATGAGCCTGAGTCAATAAACTCAAGCGGCTCTGCGCTTTTGGCCTTATGTTTGTTATTGTACGCTACAAAGTGTCGCATACATTTGTATTTAAATACAAGGTGTTATTTAATGCATATACACACTACACTTCCCCTCTTAGGAGAATAACGTAATATAATGTAGTTGTTCAATTAACTTATATATCTAGTTTTGTATCGATAAATTTAATGGGGTCTTGATGAACGATGAGTGAGATGATGTAGAAAAATAAAAATTTTATTATCATATTCTTTTTTTGTTGGTATTATTCAAATTTTAATATTCATAAACTCTTTTTTTTTGACAAATTTTAGGTTTTTTACTTTATGTAATATATTTTTAATATATATGCATATATCCTTTTTCTCGATTGGACAAAGAATGTATTATAAAATAAAATTTTTGTAAGGACAATTTTTTTTTTTTTTTTGTATTTTTGTAATTAAATATTGATAGTAACTTTGTGGCTGATCAGGCCTAATAATGTAATATGTTCTATGCTCGAGCTAAGCTAAGTTTTGAATAATTTAATCTGTTTTTATTTACTACTTGTGGTTTCTTTTTTCCTACATCTATTTTTATGTTGTTTCTATCTTCTATGCTGAAAACTTTATAAGGGCCTAAGTATCTACTTTCTAACTTATGCGCTCTATCGTTATTTAGTAGAACTAAATTTCCTATTTCTAGTTCTATTTCATTTAGTTTTTTATCGTATTCTATCTTTATTTTTTCTTTTTCTAAATCTACTAGTGTTTTTACTCTTTTATAAGCTATTTCTAACCTAAATTTAAATTCTTTTGCGTAGTTGTCTATGTTATATATAGGGTCAATTCTAGTTTGGTTATTAAATTCTATGAACTGTCTTGGTAATCTACCATAAACAAGTTCGTATGGGCAGTATCCATGTACTGTCAATTGTGTAGTGTTGAAACAATATGTGAAATAATTCAACCATATGTCCCAATCGTCTTTGTCAATCGAATGTTCCTAATGTCTGGTGATGATGTGCTGTTGATTGTATATTACTTATATTCATATACTTGCACAGGTCATTTATTAGCGAATTTTTGTACTCAGTACCCATGTCCGTTATGAACGTCTTCATAGGACCGTACTTCAGTACAAAAGATTCAAATATGGCTTTACCTACTGTTTTTGCACTTTTGTCTGTTACTGGTATTGTAACTAGATATTTAGTGAGGTCGCATATTATAGTAATTGCGTACTCGTTGCCATTCTCTGTACGAGGTAATGGACCGATTGTGTCTATTAAAACAGTGTCAAATGCAGCATTTGGAGTATTCGTTAATATCATTGGGGCTTTAGTATGTGTTTTGGTTTTTGCTAATTGGCATTTCGCACAAGTTTTCACATACTTCGTAATAGTCTTAGTCATTTCAAGCCAGTAAGAGTATTTCTTAATTTTTAACAAGGTACGCGTAATCCCTGTATGGCCTCCCTCTATAGGATCATCATGATATTTCGACAGTATTGCTTTTATTTGACTTTCGTCATTTTTGTCTATTTGTGTCACTTTTGTAAGTAGCGCTACTTTTAATGTATTTAAATATTATTTGCCCATATTTTTAAATTCATTTAATGATACAATTTCGAAAATTTGTTCATTTGGGACAACTGTAAGTTAGCAATTTTATATATTCCGGTTTCTGATTTAAGCCTTTGAAAAAATATACCTACGTCGAATTTTCCATTGGAATACAAATCATTAACTGAAAATTATGAAATGATTCGTTTTCCTCTTTTAAGTAAACAATTTATTTTACCGAATTTAAGTTTCAAAAATTTCGTTACGTCGTTATTACTAACGACTTCATAGACATTGGGCTCTTTTAGATCTTTTTGACCTTTTTGCAATTTTATATTCTCATCTGCGCAGATGTTTTCCTGCCTTTTTGATGATCTTTTTTGAACCATTAATATTTTCCTATTCATGTCAATTAGTGTTTCTTTGCTTATGCGGGATAATGCATCCGCTACATGGTTGTCTTTCCCCTTGATGTATTCTACCGTGAATTGGTATTCTTCAAAGTCTATTCTCATCCTGGTTAATTTTGATGTGGGATTTTTCATCGAAAACAAAAATGTTAAGGGTCTATGGTCTGTTTTAACTAAGAAATGCCTTCCATAAACATATGATCTGAAGTGTTTTATTGCCCAATGTATAGCAGCTAATTCCTGCTCTGTGGTTGATTTATTGCTTTCTCCCTGTGTGAAAGCTCGGGATTTGTATTATACACCGTTGTACTCTTGGGATAGTACAGCACCACATGCATGTTTACTTGCATCTGTGGTTATGCAAAATTCTTTGCTGAAGTCAGGGTATTGCAATAATGTTGGTTTCATTAATGCCTTTTTTAAATATTTAAATGCATCTTCGCATTCTTTTTTCCATTCGAATTGGACATTCTTTCTGCACAATCTAGTCAAATGACGTGAGTGTTGTGCGAAGTTGTGTATAAATCTTCTGTAGTAATTACAGAACGTGACGAAACGTCGTGCCGCATCCGTAGGGGTTGGATAGTTTTTTAATAACATCGTACTTTTTGCCATCTGGAAGGATGCCACGGTCTGTGCACTTATGCCCAAGAAATGTTACCTCGTGCATGAAAAATGAACATTTCTCTGGGTTTAATTTTAAATTATGTTTTCGACAAAGATCAAATATGCTTGTCAAGTTCTTGAACATGTGCTGCTCTGAGCAGCCGATAACTACTAGGTCATGCATATAGAGAAATGCTTGGGATGGCTCTAGGCCTGAAAATGCGAGTGTCATCATTCGCATAAATGAATTTGGTGCTACCCTAAGACCATATGGTAACCGCGTGAAGCGATAAGAGCTAGTGCTCGTTGAAAATGATGTTATATTTCTAGATTTTTCATCTAGTTCAATTTGGTGAAAACCTGACATAAGATCGAGACATGAAAAATATTTACCTCGTCCTAATTGGTCAAGTATTTCCTCAATTCTTGGCAGTGGATATTTATCTGCTAAAAGTTTTTTGTTAATTTGTCGATAATCAACTACTAAACGCCATTTTTTCTCCTTTGAATTTGGGAGAGATTTCTTGGGTACCAAGAGAAGTGGGCTTTTGTATTCTGAGATAGATGGTTCTACTATACCATCTTTTATTAGTTTTTCGACCTGCCTATTAATTTCTGGCTTTTTTGTTTCTGCATTTCTGTAGTTTTTTATATATACGGGTGTTTTGTCTGCTAATCTTAATTTCTGTTTATAAAAATTGTTACTTGAAATTGCTTCTGTTTCTAGCCCAAATATGTGACAGTATTTGGTACATAAGTCAGTAAGCTTGTGTTTAAATTGGTCGGGGAAATTTAATTTAATTATGACTTCATCTGCTCTATTGCCGGTATTTATGTTATTTATTTTGATGTCATATTGTTGTAATGACGCAAATTTTACTTCGGGATTTGTATTTAAAATACGGACTATTACGCTTTTACTTTTTACGATACTGTTTGCTTTTATTACCCCAGGGTGTATTTCCTGGTTTGGTATAAGAACTGTATCTTCATTTGTCAGAAGCGTAATTTTTCTTATTACTTCTGATCTAGCTGGTAAAAATATAGAGTTATCAATATCATTATGTAATAGCGGTACATGTATTTGATAATAAGGTGATTCTGGTTTCATGATGAGTTCATCATGTTGGTAATCTATTATGCCATTAAATTTTCTGATGAAGTCTAGTCCAAGAATTCCATCGCAAGGTATGGGAAATTCATTGTGGACTATTTGGAAATTGTGACTGATTACGAAGTAATCGAAAAGTAGATCAATTGTGGATTGTCCAATTGACTCTATTGTTCCCTGTCCAATTCCTGTTATACTTGTTTTATAGTCTTGATTTACATTTGAATCTGTTTTATTGTTCTTTTATATCGAGACATTTGCTCCTGTATCTACTAGCAGAGTCAATGGTATATTATTTTTCCTATTGTATATTTTGATGAGACTACAGAGACTTAGATTTATATGAACAATTTTTATTACTCGTTGCTCAAGGGGGTTTGTTGGTTTTCCGAGTTGCCTTGTGTAACTCGGATCTGGTTTTGCTGTCTGGGTCCTCTGTTTGAGCCGCCTCTATATGAGCCGCCTCGAGGATTGCCTCTGTTATCATTGTTTCTATTACCATTATTATTATTTCTGTAGCCGCCTCTGTTGTATGGTCGGCCTCTATAATTACCTCTGCCGCGGTTTCCACCACGAGGATAGTAATTTTGGAGTTAGCATCATTCATGTTACTGAATGTGCCTGCCTGCATGATAAATTTAACCTGATCTATAGAGCAGTTCTTGGTCATTGCCTTTAGACTCCTGATTTCATTGTACTCATATACAAGGGTCTCAGTATGTTTAATTATGGTGGGTCTTAAAACTGGTTCGCTTTTTACGGCACTTGTATGATTCATCAAAATTTTCCCTATGCCGCTTTATTTTTTCTACTATTTGGGGCCAGTCCATGTGAACTTCCCCTACTTAAATATTTTATTTAAGCAGCGGCTTAGACCTTGTCTAAGTCGTTGGCTCGACTCATGTAACGCTTCCTCAGTGATTTTTGCTGAGGCTATTACAATGAGTATTATTAGCAGTATGTTTGTTAACTGCACATGGGGAGTGGTGTCTACAACTTCAACTACGTTAACTACATTGGCAGTGTTATCATCTGCCTTTTATTGTTTTCCCCCCATATTCCTATAGTTACTCTTGATTTTTATTTTGAATACTATATACAATTGTTGTCTGCCCAAGAATCGGATGCTCGTCAATAATTGTTTATATTTTGACGTAGGGTAGTGTAGACAAGATTATTCCGCACTCTATTTTAGAACATGAATAGAGTGGACTTGTCACTGTGCCGAATTTTTCTATATATTCGGATTCGAACTCATGTACTGATATGAATTCTCTATGCCTTTGCAAAATTTGTATGGCTCGCATACGAAAGTCTGTATAGTCGTTATATACCTTGCTAATCCTGTCCTCAATCATGACTAATTCTTGAACATAATTTTTGAAATACCTAATGAGGCAAACGGAGCACTTATTTCTTTGTATTCTAACTGAACGAATTATTACTTTTTAATTTCCTCTTTTCAATTTAAAATTCTTGTTTATTCTCAAAGTTTAGTAATGTTTTTGTACTTATGTACAATTAGATATATATATATTTTTTTTCGGTTTTTAATCTAGGCAGAAGACCATTTTTTTGTTAAGCTTTTTTTTTTCTTTTAATATAAATATTCATATATAATATGGGATCATACATAAAATTAAAAAAGAATTATCTTAAAAAATTACAGATGCGTGATGTTAAATTTGTTTTCGTTTACTTTTACAAGACAAGTTGTTGTTTGTATCGTTCATTTTGAGGTTTTATTACATATAATTATTAAATTTGATGCTTTTATTGTTTACAAGTCGGGTTTTGTTTTGCTTGTTTGTTTTCTGCTTAAAACGCAAGTTAATTGTTTTTTTTTACATTCTGTATTTTTTCCTACCTTTTGTTTCGAATGGCTGTACGGGCCAAACGTCTTGCCGGTCGTCTCAATTGTCGCCGGGCATTACAATTTTTAAGTTTTATTTATTAATATTTAGTTTAATATGTTGGGCGCTGCCAGTACTGTTGTTATAGGGTCTTCTTTATTCCCACGTAGGCATAAGGGGGCGGTTTGCCTCTCATGCAACTCGTCTTAGTTGCTTTGTATTCCCTCGTAGGCATAAGCGGCGGTTTGCCTCTCATGCTTTGGTTGACTCTGCTTCCTTAGGGCGGCAGGTGCCCTCGCAATGGGGGCTGTAGAGGGGGCCCTCACAATCTGGTGGGCATCTGCGTGGGCGTGCTGGTATCTGTCTTGGCGGTGGACGATGATTCTTTGTTAGTTTTTTAATATTTATATCTGAGGAACAGGGCTCGCTCTTTGATTTTAATAACGACACGAGATGTTCGAGTTCGTCATTTAGTTTCACTGCAGTGTCCCATGGGACACTCCTTAATGCCACTGCGTCTTGAATTATTTTTTGCCTTAGAGCTCATGCCCTGTACCCACTCAGTATATTTTTGTTTTTTCCAGCTCCAGTCCAGCTCCAAGCAGGTTGTAGTTATTATTTTTTTTTTATATATACATAGCTGCTGCCGCTCCTGCACCTCCAGTTGTATTTTTGTCGACGATGTTGTTAATCCATGGTAATCTTCTCTGTATTGTTCCAATTTTAGTATGTGTTCTGCCGATGATTGTTGTTGCTGCTGCCGCTGCTGCACCTCCGGTTGAATATTTTATATTTTATATGCACATGTTATTTATTAACATATTCGTGACACTTGTCACGGTCGCCGTGTAGAAATAAATGTTCACGCAACAAAGTGTCGCATATATATGTATTTAAATACAGGGTGTTATTTAATGCGTATACACACTACAATAGAGTAATGTCGCGCAAGGCATGTCGTATGATAATTGTTATATACGGCATATGGCAGTGGGGGTTTGAATGTATTATTGAATTAGTACATGAAAAATATAAGGTGAAAAAAAAGACGGCATTATAGAATATGGGTCAAAAAACGCAAGGCATGTCAGATGAAAAATTTGTATATATGGCAAATTCATATAACTGTGAGGTTTTGCCTTGTCGGCATGTCTATTATGTTTAATTGAAAATAATAATAAAGTTATTTGAATGTATTAATAAACTTGTACATTGATGTAGTAGGGTGTCCGCGGGGCTTCCAGGTGAACTTTTACAAAATGAATTGTCGTTGGGGGAGCGTTTCTGCTCTGCACAAATTGATCTCAGGTTGGAAAGAAAAACACGTTTTGTTCGCTTGAAGGTTATTTTCATCTGTCTATTTTTTCAGAGAGCATTACAAGAGTACATACAAGTGTATTAGTATAAGTGTGGTGAAATTTCAGTACATGTTCCATGTACTGGTTCCGGAGTTACATGGCGGTTGGATGGCGACTGTCGGATACACTTCTTGTGTGAACATGCCGCCCGCCTTGCAGTATTGCAAAAAGAAAAAGGGAGAGGGACGTGGCTCTGTTCCTACTATTGAGCACAGGAGCCGGACAATATCCACCCGAAGACCGTGTTTTGGGCCAGTGGTGCGCCGCCAAGACTCGGCAGGACGCCTTGGAGAATTAAATCCGGATATTTATCCGAGCCCAAAACCAGATTGGAGATTTCCGTCTGGAACCAGCGATCGTCTGCCAATCGAATGTTGGTGAAGGGCTCGTTCAGTTTCTCGCTGACGGGCTTCGTTGGAGTTTGATACCGGAGATTTGGCATCACTTGCAGAATGACCTCTCGCTGGAAGCTAGAGGTCCTAGAGCTTATTATAGCCGAGCAAGCGTTGTCCTTACCGACGCGGGTGACGGATAGCCCGGAGGCCTTTGCCAAGGATGCGTCGATAAGACTTACCGGACAGCACGGGTCTAAAAGTGCCCGAGTGTCGCGGGTCGCCTTGCCGTTTCCGAGTCAGATGAGTGCTCTCGGGAGCACGGTTGTCCTTTTGTGTTCCATTAATGATGATAAGGAGATGGAACCAGCGGATGGAGGAGGCGCGAGGCGTCGCGCTTGGGCCTTGGTGCTGCGCCTTGTTTGGGATCGCTCTGGAGATGGCATGCGACGCGCTTCTTGCAAATGAAGCAAGGTGTGATGGTCGCCCTGGCACTTGCGGCACTTGTCCTTGCGGCGACATGACTCCCCGGAATTTTGGTGAGCCAGGCAGTTTGGGCAGTATTTATTGACTAGAACTGCTCGGAGTCTCTTCTCTGGAGACAGCCGCATGAACCGCTGGCACTTGCGCAGCGCGTGGACTCCTCGGCATACTCGGCATCGGAACGATTCCGTTGCCGGTCGGCTCTTGGATCGGCCTTGTTGTTGGCGTGGAGACATCGTGCTGTTACGTGAAGAATGTGAAAAAAAAAACATAGTAGACATTACTGATGCGGCTTTATACGGATGGTCCGCAGACCTATGGATCTAGGATTCTAGTCTTTACTGGAAATTTTACTGGATGGAAAATGGAGACTAGATTCTATCGGGAGCAGGATTAGCTTAGAGATAGGTCTCTTGGAGACACCTCGGGCTGTTAAGACGTCGACCACTCGGACTCTTTGGTCGTCGCCAGGATAGGTCGTTTGGATTCGACCTAGACGCCAGTCATTAACTGGAAGATTATCTTCTCTAATAATGACTAGATCGTCCTGTTGTAAGTCTCGCGTTGGAGTTTGCCATTTGTTTCTTTTGTGTAACTCTAAAAGATACTCATGTTTCCAACGGAGACAGAACTGTTGTTGCAAAGCCTTCAAGCGCTGCCAGCGGTTGATGATGGACGCGGCGTTTTCCTTGATCTCTGGCTCTGTGGCGGAAAGTAGAGGACCCCCGACTAGAAAATGACCGGGAGTCAGAGCTAGGAGATCAGTAGGATCTTCCGACATTGGAGATATCGGTCTTGAATTCAGGCATGCTTCAACTTTGGGTAGGAGCGTGGAAAGCTCTTCGAAGGTGTATTTGGAGGTCGATGTAGACTTATAAAATAGATTTTTGAAACTCTTTACACCTGCCTCCCACAGGCCACCCATATGCGGTGCACTAGGAGGGTTGAAGTGCCAGGACAGTTTCTGGAGACTGTAAGTGGCCTGGAGTTGAGTATTAAGCGCTTCTACAAAATCGCGCGAGAAGACTTTGGCCGCTCCAACGAAGGTTTTGCCGTTGTCGGAATGCATTTGACTTGGGCACCCTCGTCGTGCCACAAATCTCGCAAATGCCGCTAGGAATTTTTCTGTGGTCAGGTCAGATGTAGCTTCTAGGTGGATGGCTTTGGTGCTGAAGCACACAAAGACGCACACGTAGCCTTTCGTAATAAGACAGGCTCGACCTGTGTAATATTTTACATCGAAGGGGCCTGCAAAATCGACTCCTGTGTGAGTGAACGGTCGAGAGAATGTGACTCTCTCCACAGGCAAGTCGCCCATAAGTTGCGTTTGCAATTTCTTTTTTCGGATGACGCAGATTTTGCAGGAATGAATTGTGGATTTGACCAACACCTTCAGCTTTGGAATCCAGTACTGTGATCGTATTAAACGCATCATGAGCTGGTTGCCTCCATGCAAGGATATAAGATGGGTGAAAGCGGTCAAGAGACGCGAGTATGCACATGTGTATGGCAGTATGATTGGATGCCGCTCATCGTAGCCGAGTGCTTCGGCCGCTCTTACACGACCACATGCTCGAATAATTCCCTTACCATCTAAAAAGGGGTTCAAATTAAGGATTTTGCTGGAAGTGAGCTGTTTTTTCGTGCTCAAGCAAGTGTACTCTGACGAGTATGCTTGTCTCTGGGTCAGGAGAATGAGTTTTTCTTGTGCAAAAGAAATCTCATTGCTGTCAATTTCAATAGTTGACGGGAGCGACAATCGTTTGCAACGCTTGAAGAAGCGATAGATGTAGGCTAACACTCGCAGGGCTCGATCGAACTTGGAGAAGCGCTCGAGGAAAGAAAATGAGGGTGCCGTGTTTACGAGGTTTACCTTAATCGTACGTTGCTCTATTGTCGTATCTGGGAGGGGATCTGAAGGAATGGGCCATTGGTTCTGAGGCAGGTGTAACCATTCTGGCCCGTGCCACCACAGCTCATTGTTGACTAACGCTTGTGGTGGGGCACCTCTGCTCGCTAGGTCCGCTGGATTGTACTCGGATCGTACATGGGACCATTTATTGGAGTCGGTGGCCTGAGTAATTTTTGCGACTCTGTTTGCTACAAAGGTAGTCCAGGCGCATGGTGGCTTATGAAGCCAAGCTAGCACAATTGTGGAATCTGTCCAATAGAACCAGTTGCCGCCAGCGGAAGGTAGCTGGGGACTGAGTGCAGCGGATAACTCGGACAGAAGTGCTGCTCCGCACAGCTCTAGTCGTGGCAAGGATATCGTCTTTACCGGAGCGACCCTCGTTTTCGCAGTTAGGAGATGTACTGAGATGCGATCTTGTATCTCAGTGCACACGTAAATGGCGGCCCCATATGCACGCTGCGAAGCGTCACAAAACCCATGGTATTGAATAGTCCCCTGTGGGCGGAATTCGACCCATCTAGGGATGCGAATCGCACTGAGGCCCGGATACTCTTGCAGAAATAAATTCCACTTAATGAGAAGACTCTCAGGTAGCGGATCGTCCCAGCCCAGTTCTTGGAGCCAGATCTCCTGCATGAATATTTTTGCCTGGATAATGACTGGACCCAGCCAACCTGCTGGGTCGAACAGTTGGGCAAATTGTGAAAGGACTTCACGTTTGGAGACGGACTGTTTGGCTGTTAGCTCGGATGGAGCGAAAAAGAATTCATCGGTGTCAGCTTTCCATCTGATCCCGAGAGTCTTTGCCGAACAGGCTTCCTCGATCTCTAAAAAGTCGGCGTGAAGCAAGTGGTCCTTGGGAATCGCTCTTAGCAAGTCCTTTTCATTGGATGTCCATTTTCGCAAGGGGAACCCGGCAGATTCAAGAGCCTTGCGGAGTTCTGCAATTGCTTGATCTGCTGTTGATTTGGAATGGGCTCCCGCTAGTACATCGTCGACATACATATTGTTTGCGATAATGTGACTTGCTAAGGGATAGAGCGAACGAACGTCATCAGATAACTGATGTAGTACCCGGATTGCCAAAAAGGGGGCACAGTTAACTCCAAACGTGACTGTGCTGAGTTCGAAGTCACGAAGCTCGTTGTCCTTTGTTCGGAACAGAATTCTCTGATAGGGCGTGTGGTTGGGATGCACAAGTATTTGCCGATACATTTTTGTGATATCGGCATTGAACACGTATCGGAAGAAGCGCCATCTTAGAATTTGAATGGTTAAGTCGGATTGCAGAAAGGGCCCTGCATGTAGCACATCGTTCAGACTTTTACCATTCGATGACGGGTGGGAGGCGTTAAATACTACGCGGAGCTTGGTCGTGGTGCTGTCAGGCTTGTGAACAGCATGGTGTGGTAGATAAAAGTTATCTGAACCATTGCTTGGAGGGACTTGTCGCATGTGACCTAAGTCCAGATATTCCTGGATCACCGCATCGTACTGCTCCTTAAGGGGGGCATTTTTTGCCACACGATTCTCATTTCGTAGAAATTGAGCTAGTGCGATGGACCTTGAATGGCCTAACTGGATGTGATCGGAATTCTTGAATGGCACTGGAATATCCTCCACCTCCCAAAATTTTGTGAGCAGTTTATCCAAGCTCGCATTTGGATTCAGCGAGACTTGAGTCGAAAAGGATGCGACAGATTTGGCACTGGTCTTAGAAACGGGGCCTGTAAGGATCTAGCCGAAAATCGTTTCTTGACCAAGGAGAGTGCCACATATGTTGGGATAGGAGCCACCTAACAATATGGATGGGAGGATATCGGCGCCGAGAAGCACGTCTATCTGTGAGCTCCTATAGAAAGAGGGATCGGCCAAGTGTAATTTTGGAAGTTCTTCCAAAGCAGTTTGGGGGATGGTGTAGGAGGGCAAATTGCCTGCCAGCTTTGGAAGAACATAAGCCGAGGTTTCAATATGAACCCTGGGCTTTATAGGAGAGCCAATATTAAAATGGCAAAGTTTTTGAGGTTGAGCCGAAATGGCTTGATTCAAACCGGAGACCTGTGCGTCGACGGGTTGATAAGGAAGTTTAACCCTTTTGAACAATCGCTCTGAAATAAAGGTCGCTTCAGACCCAGAGTCGATTAATGCCCGGGCTGTATACTTTGTGCCCAAATGACACACTTGGATGACAGCCGTGCCGAGGAGAACACCATGTGAGTTTGCGGAAAAATAGTTTTGAACGGTAGCTTGGGTTGAAGTAGAAGTGGACTGTATTGGTGAAGGAGGGTTCAAAACTATTGGTGTTGTGGAAGCTGAGGGCACCTGGGGTCTGTCACGGTGGAGTAGCGTAAGTGTGGTGAAATTTCAGTACATGTTCCATGTACTGGTTCCGGAGTTACATGGCGGTTGGATGGCGACTGTCGGATACACTTCTTGTGTGAACATGCCGCCCGCCTTGCAGTATTGCAAAAAGAAAAAGGGAGAGGGACGTGGCTCTGTTCCTACTATTGAGCACAGGAGCCGGACAATATCCACCCGAAGACCGTGTTTTGGGCCAGTGGTGCGCCGCCAAGACTCGGCAGGACGCCTTGGAGAATTAAATCCGGATATTTATCCGAGCCCAAAACCAGATTGGAGATTTCCGGCTGGAACCAGCGATCGTCTGCCAATCGAATGTTGGTGAAGGGCTCGTTCAGTTTCTCGCTGACGGGCTTCGTTGGAGTTTGATACCGGAGATTTGGCATCACCTGCAGGATGACCTCTCGCTGGAAGCTAGAGGTCCTAGAGCTTATTATAGCCGAGCAAGCGTTGTCCTTACCGACGCGGGTGACGGATAGCCCGGAGGCCTTTGCCAAGGATGCGTCGATAAGACTTACCGGACAGCACGGGTCTAAAAGTGCCCGAGTGTCGCGGGTCGCCTTGCCGTTTCCGAGTCAGATGAGTGCTCTCGGGAGCACGGTTGTCCTTTTGTGTTCCATTAATGATGATAAGGAGATGGAACCAGCGGATGGAGGAGGCGCGAGGCGTCGCGCTTGGGCCTTGGTGCTGCGCCTTGTTTGGGATCGCTCTGGAGATGGCATGCGACGCGCTTCTTGCAAATGAAGCAAGTTGTGATGGTCGCCCTGGCACTTGCGGCACTTGTCCTTGCGGCGACATGACTCCCCGGAATGTTGGTGAGCCAGGCAGTTTGGGCAGTATTTATTGACTAGAACTGCTCGGAGTCTCTTCTCTGGAGACAGCCGCATGAACCGCTGGCACTTGCGCAGCGCGTGGACTCCTCGGCATACTCGGCATCGGAACGATTCCGTTGCCGGTCGGCTCTTGGATCGGCCTTGTTGTTGGCGTGGAGACATCGTGCTGTTACGTGAAGAATGTGAAAAAAAAAACATAGTAGACATTACTGATGCGGCTTTATACGGATGGTCCGCAGACCTATGGATCTAGGATTCTAGTCTTTACTGGAAATTTTACTGGATGGAAAATGGAGACTAGATTCTATCGGGAGCAGGATCAGCTTAGAGATAGGTCTCTTGGAGACACCTCGGGCTGTTAAGACGTCGACCACTCGGACTCTTTGGTCGTCGCCAGGATAGGTCGTTTGGATTCGACCTAGACGCCAGTCATTAACTGGAAGATTATCTTCTCTAATAATGACTAGATCGTCCTGTTGTAAGTCTCGCGTTGGAGTTTGCCATTTGTTTCTTTTGTGTAACTCTAAAAGATACTCATGTTTCCAACGGAGACAGAACTGTTGTTGCAAAGCCTTCAAGCGCTGCCAGCGGTTGATGATGGAC
Organism: Drosophila borealis; assembly: GCA_035045885.1. NCBI lineage: Eukaryota > Metazoa > Arthropoda > Insecta > Diptera > Drosophilidae > Drosophila > Drosophila borealis. The sequence continues at coordinate 52,832 of JAWNOR010000140.1, read as the reverse complement.
GCGGCGTTTTCCTTGATCTCTGGCTCTGTGGCGGAAAGTAGAGGACCCCCGACTAGAAAATGACCGGGAGTCAGAGCTAGGAGATCAGTAGGATCTTCCGACATTGGAGATATCGGTCTTGAATTCAGGCATGCTTCAACTTTGGGTAGGAGCGTGGAAAGCTCTTCGAAGGTGTATTTGGAGGTCGATGTAGACTTATAAAATAGATTTTTGAAACTCTTTACACCTGCCTCCCACAGGCCACCCATATGCGGTGCACTAGGAGGGTTGAAGTGCCAGGACAGTTTCTGGAGACTGTAAGTGGCCTGGAGTTGAGTCTTAAGCGCTTCTACAAAATCGCGCGAGAAGACTTTGGCCGCTCCGACGAAGGTTTTGCCGTTGTCGGAATGCATTTGACTTGGGCACCCTCGTCGTGCCACAAATCTCGCAAATGCCGCTAGGAATTTTTCTGTGGTCAGGTCAGATGTAGCTTCTAGGTGGATGGCTTTGGTGCTGAAGCACACAAAGACGCACACGTAGCCTTTCGTAATAAGACAGGCTCGACCTGTGTAATTTTTTACATCGAAGGGGCCTGCAAAATCGACTCCTGTATGTGTGAACGGTCGAGAGAATGTGACTCTCTCCACAGGCAAGTCGCCCATGAGCTGCGTTTGCAATTTCTTTTTTCGGATGACGCAGATTTTGCAGGAATGAATTGTGGATTTGACCAACACCTTCAGCTTTGGAATCCAGTACTGTGATCGTATTAAACGCATCATGAGCTGGTTGCCTCCATGCAAGGATATAAGATGGGTGAAAGCGGTCAAGAGACGCGAGTATGCACATGTGTATGGCAGTATGATTGGATGCCGCTCATCGTAGCCGAGTGCTTCGGCCGCTCTTACACGACCACATGCTCGAATAATTCCCTTACCATCTAAAAAGGGGTTCAAATTAAGGATTTTGCTGGAAGTGAGCTGTTTTTTCGTGCTCAAGCAAGTGTACTCTGACGAGTATGCTTGTCTCTGGGTCAGGAGAATGAGTTTTTCTTGTGCATAAGAAATCTCATTGCTGTCAATTTCAACAGTTGACGGGAGCGACAATCGTTTGCAACGCTTGAAGAAGCGATAGATGTAGGCTAACACTCGCAGGGCTCGATCGAACTTGGAGAAGCGCTCGAGGAAAGAAAATGAGGGTGCCGTGTTTACGAGGTTTACCTTAATCGTACGTTGCTCTATTGTCGTATCTGGGAGGGGATCTGAAGGAATGGGCCATTGGTTCTGAGGCAGGCGTAACCATTCTGGCCCGTGCCACCACAGCTCATTGTTGACTAACGCTTGTGGTGGGGCACCTCTGCTCGCTAGGTCCGCTGGATTGTACTCGGATTGTACATAGGACCATTTATTGGAGTCGGTGGCCTGAGTAATTTTTGCGACTCTGTTTGCTACAAAGGTAGTCCAGGCGCATGGTGGCTTATGAAGCCAAGCTAGCACAATTGTGGAATCTGTCCAATAGAACCAGTCGCCGCCAGCGGAAGGTAGCTGGGGACTGAGTGCAGCGGATAACTCGGAAAGAAGTGCTGCTCCGCACAGCTCTAGTCGTGGCAAGGATATCGTCTTGACCGGAGCGACCCTCGTGTTCGCAGTTAGGAGATGTACTGAGATGCGATCTTGTATCTCAGTGCGCACGTAAATGGCGGCCCCATATGCACGCTGCGAAGCGTCACAAAACCCATGGTATTGAATAGTCCCCTGTGGGCGGAATTCGACCCATCTAGGGATGCGAATCGCACTGAGGCCCGGATACTCTTGCAGAAATAAATTCCACTTAATGAGAAGACTCTCAGGTAGCGGATCGTCCCAGCCCAGTTCTTGGAGCCAGATCTCCTGCATGAATATTTTTGCCTGGATAATGACTGGACCCAGCCAACCTGCTGGAATTCATCGGTGTCAGCTTTCCATCTGATCCCGAGAGTCTTTGCCGAACAGGCTTCCTCGATCTCTAAAAAGTCGGCGTGAAGCAAGTGGTCCTTGGGAATCGCTCTTAGCAAGTCCTTTTCATTGGATGTCCATTTTCGCAAGGGGAACCCGGCAGATTCAAGAGCCTTGCGGAGTTCTGCAATTGCTTGATCTGCTGTTGATTTGGAATGGGCTCCCGCTAGTACATCGTCGACATACATATTGTTTGCGATAATGTGACTTGCTAAGGGATAGAGCGAACGAACGTCATCAGATAACTGATGTAGTACCCGGATTGCCAAAAAGGGGGCACAGTTAACTCCAAACGTGACTGTGCTGAGTTCGAAGTCACGAAGCTCGTTGTCCTTTGTTCGGAACAGAATTCTCTGATAGGGCGTGTGGTTGGGATGCACAAGTATTTGCCGATACATTTTTGTGATATCGGCATTGAACACGTATCGGAAGAAGCGCCATCTTAGAATTTGAATGGTTAAGTCGGATTGCAGAAAGGGCCCTGCATGTAGCACATCGTTCAGACTTTTACCATTCGATGACGGGTGGGAGGCGTTAAATACTACGCGGAGCTTGGTCGTGGTGCTGTCAGGCTTGTGAACAGCATGGTGTGGTAGATAAAAGTTATCTGAACCATTGCTTGGAGGGACTTGTCGCATGTGACCTAAGTCCAGATATTCCTGGATCACCGCATCGTACTGCTCCTTAAGGGGGGCATTTTTTGCCACACGATTCTCATTTCGTAGAAATTGAGCTAGTGCGATGGACCTTGAATGGCCTAACTGGATGTGATCGGAATTCTTGAATGGCAGTGTCACCAAGTATCTGCCGTTTTTATCCCTTTTAGTGGTTTTTTGAAGAATGCGCTCACAAAAAAGGTCGGATTCCTTTTCCAGCTTAACTGGAATATCCTCCACCTCCCAAAATTTTGTGAGCAGTTTATCCAAGCTCGCATTTGGATTCAGCGAGACTTGAGTCGAAAAGGATGCGACAGATTTGGCACTGGTCTTAGAAACGGGGCCTGTAAGGATCCAGCCGAAAATCGTTTCTTGACCAAGGAGAGTGCCACATATGTTGGGATAGGAGCCACCTAACAATATGGATGGGAGGATATCGGCGCCGAGAAGCACGTCTATCTGTGAGCTCCTATAGAAAGAGGGATCGGCCAAGTGTAATTTTGGAAGTTCTTCCAAAGCAGTTTGGGGGATGGTGTAGGAGGGCAAATTGCTTGCCAGCTTTGGAAGAATATAAGCCGAGGTTTCAATATGAACCCTGGGCTTTATAGGAGAGCCAATATTAAAATGGCAAAGTTTTTGAGGTTGAGCCGAAATGGCTTGATTCAAACCGGAGACCTGTGCGTCGACGGGTTGATAAGGAAGTTTAACCCTTTTGAACAATCGCTCTGAAATAAAGGTCGCTTCAGACCCAGAGTCGATTAATGCCCGGGCTGTATACTTTGTGCCCAAATGACACACTTGGATGACAGCCGTGCCGAGGAGAACACCATGTGAGTTTGCGGAAAAATAGTTTTGAACGGTAGCTTGGGTTGAAGTAGAAGTGGACTGTATTGGTGAAGGAGGGTTCAAAACTGTTGGTGTTGTGGAAGCTGAGGGCACCTGGGGTCTGTCACGGTGGAGTAGCGTGTTGTGACGTCCCTTGCACGTGAAACAACTATGTGCGCTGGTGCAGTCTTTCAACTGGTGCTGTCTGGCGAAGCAGTTTAAGCACAGCTTTTGTTGCTTAATGAGGGAAACTCTCTCGGGTACGGACATTTGTAGAAAACGTGGGCATAGACCCACGGGATGGTTTTCCTTCTGACACAATTTGCAGTGCTGTGGCTTTGCAGTCACTGTTGCTTCGAAGGTTCTCAGGTGGTTGGACTCTTTTCTTGTGGGTTTGGACTGGAGTGGCGTATGTGCGGTAGGTTGAACATCCTCTATCGCCTCCAATGTGCGATATCGGTCGATCAGAAATAAATTCATCTCGGACCATTGAGGGATCTCTGCCTTATCGTGGAGCGATTGTTCCCATAACGACAGCGTGAGCTTAGGCAATTTAGAGGAGCACAAGAAAATTAGCAGACAGTCCCAATTTTCGGTGCTCACCCTGGACAAGTCGAGAGCCGTTAAACATCCCTGGATTGTGCCCTGAAGCTCTTAAAGGGCGGCTCCAGACTCTTGTGTTGCTGAGGGGAGATTGAAAAGAATTTTCAATTGACTATTGACTAATAGTCGCTTATTCTCAAATCTCTCCGTCAGGCTCGCCCACGCTGACTGAAAGCCGGGGACTTGGAGACAATTGCTCTAGCTTCGCCGCTGGTTTTGGAATTAAGATGGAACAATTTTTCCACCGGCGTCAATCTTGGATTGTTAATATAAACAGCTGTAAACAAGTCTCGGAAAGTAGGCCAGCGTAGGTAATCCCCACTGAAAACTTCAGTGTCGCATGGCGGGAGACTGCAACCCCTGGACATGGAGAAGTTGGAGGGGGGTTGCTCAGCTTGTCTATTTAACGCCGTGGCTCTTTCTATTTTTTCGCTTAGTTGAGCCGCACATCGCTCGTAAACGGAGTACGAGTAATCATATTTAGCTTGCATAGCCACCAGGTCAGTGCTGCTGCAAGCGCCTTGGTTGAGAGCTTTGGAACATAACTCGTACTCGCGTTCTACCTTTTCCCATAAAGTCTTAATCTGATCTCGTCGGACTTGGAGTGAACAGTGACACGTCACTGTCCGCTGCGTCATTGATCTTCACTTCAAACTGGCCTAGTCGGTCAGTTATAGAAACGAAGTCGTTCAGTGCTATTTCGCTTGACTTCTGCATTTTTTGCGTAGTCGAACGGGTAATTATTGGGGTAATATCTCTTGTTGGAATCGGACTCACAGCCTTGTGGACGGTTGTGCTGGTACTCTCGACCTTGAGTTTCCCGAAAACTGCTCTAGGTGAGGTTAAAGGTCACTTTGACTCCTTAACGGACGGTGCTGTGAGTCGTTTGTGGCTGTTTTGATCCCCACCGATTGGCATACTAGGCTCTTCACAGAGCCAAAAATTGTACTAACCAGGTGAAATGTGATCAAATACAAATAATTTGAATCAGCAGAGAGAAAACGGAATAAGAAATGGCACAGGAACGATGGAATCGAGATATCAGAATAAAATGGAATGACCGAAATGGTGTGCACTATTGAGTCCAACGAAATCGGAAAATTTTGTTAAATTAATTATTTTACTAATAATTTACTAAATTGATTCTTATTTAGTTTCCTCTAATTGAGAAAAAATCTAATTATTTCTTTATTGAAACACCAGAGAAAAGGATTTATTCTCTTTTGACAAAGCGGCCGTGTAGTGGAAACGGATCGCGCAAAAAAAATGATGCTTATCGCTTATTGCTTATTGATGGTTGAGCTCAAGAAGAAGCACGTTTATTCTAAACGCAGCTCAATGAAAAGGTTTTTTGTCATAGAATTATTTATATAAATTGTTATTTTAAGAAAAATCGCACGGATATTCGATTTATTACGCAACTTGGAAACGTCTTAACTTATAATTATGTTTTATAAATTTTTAATAAGAATAAGAAAAGTAATGTATATGTTTGTATTTTATTTATTACATACAAAATATAAAAGTTTCACAGAATCAGTTTATCGAAAACCGATCTTGACACTTTACAACCCTGTTGTTTGTTTACGTTTTGCACTTGCCAATTAATTGGTAAAAATAAATATATAAATTAATATTGAAGCTGCTGTGGAAGAAAAATAACAAACAATACACATATAATAGGATGTGCGTGTGTGTGTATACATGCAGGTGAATTTGCACAGTGTGGTTTTAATTAATTAAATACCAATTAGAATTGTGTGTTTTTATATATGTATTTAGTGTGTGATTCTTTGGTGAAGGTTGGAATGGAGAAGCGCATACACTTGTTGTTCAACGGAGCGAAAGCCTATGTGTGCAGATATGTCTTGATGTACTTGCGTACATCAATATGGCGATCGGTTAAATTTTTGGGTATGCACTTGTACATATATGTATATACATATGTACAGACACCAATATGGCGACCTTATCGGAGTCACTTTCTGTTTTATTTCTTTCAATATTTATCACTTTTTAGATGCCTTAATGGCCACGAACAATATTTTATCTGCGGGTTTTTTTTGTTGAATTTTTTAAATACAATTGCCCCTCGCTTTAACCACGGACAATGTGAAGCGAAAAAATATGTTCAGACACACAAAAGAATTAATTAACTGGAGTTGCCGGAAATTTGGCAATGGACAAGTTGAGGTAGGTGCACTGCTACTTATCTTGTTTGAATTTATAGCTGTTCCTGGAACCTTTTCTTGCAGATCCACCAATGCTTGCTGGGGCGAACTGGATATACCAAATGTTGTAGAGTAATCCGGCTCGAAGGACCAAATGATGTAGTAGGGTGTCCGCGGGGCTTCCAGGTGAACTTTTACAAAATGAATTGTCGTTGAGGGAGCGTTTCTGCTCTGCACAAATTGATCTCAGGTTTGAAAGAAAAACACGTTTTGTTCGCTTGAAGGTTATTTTCATCTGTCTATTTTTTCAGAGAGCATTACAAGAGTACATACAAGTGTATTAGTATAAGTGTGGTGAAATTTCAGTACATGTTCCATGAACTGGTTCCGGAGTTACATGGCGGTTGGATGGCGACTGTCGGATACACTTCTTGTGTGAACATACATGAAGAAAATATGATGGTTCGTAGCATTTAGAAAAAAGTTCTGAGTTCGGCATTATAGAATTTGTGTCAAAAAACCATCCTCTCCCCCCCCCCCACCCCGTATATTTCTCCCTCCTTTCGTTCTGCTCTCTCTTCCCCCGTCCCCTTTTCCCCTTCTTTCCCATCCCCCTCCCCCCGGGCTCATTGCCTTTCCCCCTATATATCCCCCTCTTGTCTTTTCCTGTCTGCTCTCTCCCCTTATATAATTTACCCCCTCTATGTGCCATTCAATTAATGTTTCATTATATCTCCCTCTTTTCTAATTTCCCTTACTGATTGTTCACGATGTTGGATCAAAAGCGTTTTTTTGACCTTTTAAGAATCTTGTCTCAAGTGGGCGTGTGTGGATGGTATGGAGTTTTGATAAAGGTTTAACAAATTGATGAGCAACACGACTGACTTCTATGATGATGCTTACAGAACTGATTTCTTAACATAAATTAAGATTAAAGGGACCGAGCACTTACAGAGTTCGAAAGAGAGCGAGACTTCGTACATGTGTATGAGTGCTTATGACATTCAAATAGAAGAGAAGTGAGCAAAATCTTAACATAATCTGCTTTGACATTGCTATTGATACCCTGACTAATGTATATATGAGGTATACATATGACCGAACATCCCGGCCGCCTTGAAAGAATTATCTTTCAAGAGACAGGTAGAACAGCCAGCTTATGTACTGGCCGGCAACAGAGTCCAGAGGCAGTGCGAATATATGCGACACGAACACGGTCATCTTTGCCACTCACAACAGACTCAACACGCCCTAATTTCCAGTGTAATGGCGGTGTGTTGTCCTCATGTATGATGACCATAGAGTCAACTGTGAGATTTGGGGAAGCCGAAGTCCACTTTGTCCTGGCTCGAAGCTCGTTCACATACTCCGCAGACCAACGACGCCAGAATTGCTGTTTAACAGCTGTGATCTGCTCGTAACGATCCAAGTTGGAGATGTTGTTGGTGATAATCTCACGCTCGGGAAAGCGCGCGGTGCATCTCCATTTAGAAAGTGTCCTGCATCAGATGATAGCGGTGACAGCGGGCGAGAGTTGAGTACTGCTTCTATCTCAACGACTGCGGTGTTCAGTTCCTCAAAGGTGAACCGGGTGTTAGCAAGGGTACGCACCAGCAGACTCTTTGCGCTCTTGATAGCGGCCTCCCAAAGACCGCCAAAGTGTGGAGCCCTAGGTGGAATGAAATGAAAGGTTATCTCTTCAGAGGAACAATATGATAGAATAGCATCTTGAGTGCTATTGTTGAACATGAACTTCTTCAACTCGAGTAGCTTGTTGGATGCTCCGACAAAATTTGTGTCGTTGTCACAATAGATGTGCGATACTGGTCCACGACGGGCAACCATGCGTTTCAACGATTCCAAAAACTTATTCGTTGAAAGATCTGACACGATTTTAATGTGAACGGCCTTTACGGCCATGCAGACATATATGGCGATATAGGATTTTGTGGGACCCTTGCCACGTATTCGAAGATAGGTGTTCACCGGACCGCAGAAGTCGACTCCAACGTGGCGAAATGGCTTGTCTGTGGATAAGCGCTCAGGTGGTAGGGAACCCATGACTTGACGAAGTAGAACTGGACGATATCTGACACAGTGTACACAAGAACGAACAATGCTGCGTGCTTAAGCTCTTGCGTTTATGACCCAGAATTGAAGCCGCAGCAGTCCAACTAATGCCTTTGGTCCTGCATGGTAATTGCGCAAGTGAAGATGCCGAACATAATTGTGGACAAATTGCGATTCCTTGGGAACAAGTAAAGGCTGCCTTTGACGAGAGGGGATATCAGCATGCTCGAGTGTGCCGCCAACCTTAATGAGCTCGTATCCAGAAGAGTCATCTTAAAGGGGCTGAGAAATTTCAAATTGCTTTTCAAATCTCTTTGATTCCTTAGCAATTGCAAATCTTCCTTGAAATAGTGCTGTTGGATGATCCTTATGATGCAGTGCAACGCGTGGCGAAGTTCTTCTGGGCATGGCGGCGAACTTTCGACAGGGTGTTCCTTTTTGGCAATATGGTAAAACCTGAACATATATGCCATAACTCGAAGCGCCCGAATGTATGAACTCGTTCCGTTCAGCCAGTCCAGAATATAATTACTTTCGATAATTGCAGCAAATGTAGACTTCCATTTTTCAGCATCGATAATGTCCATGTCCAAATCATTGTCGAATTGTTGGCAGGGCCATTGAGTCTCGGAATCACGCAGAAACGCAGGTCCTGTAAACCAAATTTATTGCTGGAGCTCATTAGATGGGCATCCACAGGACATGGTACATGTCTCCACTTTCCATCTGCTGTTTGATCTTGTATAATGCATACTCTATTTCCAACAAATGTTGACAAGGTGATAGAGTGTTGTTGCAGCCAGTGCAAGACAATCTGCGAATCAGACCAGAAATGCGCGCTGTGCGGCTTGCTGATGAATATGTTTTTGACAGTTGTATATAACTTACTCAGAAGTTGAGCTCCGCTTAACTCTAATCGAGGAAGCGTCAGCTTCTTGACAGGAGCCACCCGAGATTTAGCAGTCAGAAGCTGAACCTGGACATTCCCAAACGAGTCCGTGGAACGCACATATACGCAACAGCCGTAAGCACGTATTGATGCGTCACAGAAAAAGTGCAGTTGTATGTCTGTGAGCTCAGCTTGCAAGTAAAAACGGGGTACTGAAATCGACGTCAATTCCTTGAGAGACGTTACGCAGTTTCTCCACGCTTGTAGAAGTGATTGCGGAACAGATTCATCCCAGGCGAGTATAGCAGCCATAGCTCCTGTATGATGATTTTCGAGACGATGATGATTGGTGCCAGCAATCCTAATGGATCAAACAGAGAAGACGCAGTCGAGAGAATAGTCCTCTTTGTGGCGGTTGAATACCATTTTTTGGGTTTAAATTCAAATAGTAGCACATCACGACGTTGATCCCAAGCTACGCCAAGTGCGCTAGTGACAGCGTTTTCATCCAAGTTTAAATCCTTTACCGATTCGTCATCCCTGACGGCGGGATGATTGGAGTGCCACTTAACCAATGGGAAATGTCCTCGGCGATGTATCTCGGTGACATCGTGTTTGATGTTCTGCAACTCGATGAGCTCGTTTGCTCCGCATAGCAGATCATCAACATAAAACGATGATTTTACATGGATGCGCCAATGGGAAACTCGTTCACATGCAGATCTGCCAGATATTGCAAACTGCGAACTGCTAAGTATGGGGCCGAGGCCGTTCCATACGTCACTGTATTTAGCTCAAGGGTCTGCAAATCAGCATCAGGGGACGCTCTCCAAAATATATATTGAAATTTCCGATCCACTGGGCTGACTAAAACTTGTCTGTACATTTTCGTAATGTCCGCTGTGATGGCGTAACGAACCAATTGAAAACGAAGGAGAAGTATATACAGATCTTCTTGGAGTGTTGGGCCAACGAGAAGCAAATCATTCAATGAATGCTGGGACGATGTAGTGCACGAGGCGTCAAACACGACTTGTAACTTCGTTGATGCACTGCTGGGTTTAAAAACACAATGGAGAGGTATATAAAAGTGTGGCTCACTTAATCTCGGATTCGTCACTAAAGTCATATGGCCAAGATCCTCATATTCTTTCATGAAAATTACGTATTGCGATTGAACAGTAGGCTGCTGTCTGAGGCGCCTCTCGAGCGATAAAAAACGACGACGTGCAACATCGCTTGAATTGCCAAGGCACATTGGATCTCCCTTGAACGGTAGACGCACAGCAATCCTGCCGTTATTCATCTCTGTTGACCTTGAATACATATCTTCACAGAGCCGATATTCTGGATTGATTGACTTTGGAGAATTTTTTAGAGCATCAATGCTCCACAGTAATTGAAGATTTTTGTCGATTGACTCCTCCACAGAAAGCAAGCACGTTGATGACTGCTTAGCTGACTGATGACGATACTTGCCAACCTATCCAAGTAACGTTTTCTGAAGGACTGGCAAATTGTCTCCGAGCTTAATCTGTCCAACAGCCAGGCATTCGAAAAATGCCTCGGTACCGAGAAAGAGATCAATCCGACCTGACCTGTGGAAAGTTTCGTCCGCAAGTGGTGTATTCGCGGGCAACCTCCAATCTGACGTGTCGATTTCCGAATCCGGCTGGTAGGCAATGTGAGACGTTATGCAGAACAGTAGTGTTACTTCAAATGGTGACAAACGAGATTTGATTCCAGTAGTTGTACAGTTGTTAATTTTAGTCGAGGTCTCCCCTATGCTGCGGATTTCGAAATGATGCTTATCACGGCGTATATGCAGCCGTTGGGCGAATTGATCAGTTATGAAATTGACTTGGGAACATGAGTCAAGCAATGCTCTGCCTTGTTTATATGCCCCTGATGAATCTCGCACTAGTACCTTTGCAGTAGCAAGAATTATTTGTCCACCTGGCGATTGATTCATATGCGAGTGCGTTGCAGCAGGAGTCGTTGTTGAGGACATTTGCGCTATGGATGATGGCGATGTACACGATGATGGTGCAGGTGGTTGGCCAAAATGCAGAAGCGTGTGTTGGCGATGCTTGCAGCTTCGACAACGATTGTTAGAAGGACACTGAGCCAACCGATGTCCTAACTGAAGGCAATTAATGTAAATTACGACTCCGTACTTGAGTTTAGGACTCATGTCTTGAAACTGAGAACATTGTACAATTTTATGGTCGGAGCTGGAACAAACAATGCATGTTGGATTAGTAATAGCAAATGATAATCCCTTGCTAGGCTTGTAAACGTGTTTTTGTTTCGAAGAATCAGCCATTCGATACGATGCAATGCCGCTTGATTGCAGAAACTGACAATGACGTTCCAAAATAGTTGTGCAGTGAGCCCAATTTGGCAATGTACGTAAGTCAAGAGACTCATTCCACTTGTTAAGAGTTTGCTGGTCACATTTTCCGATGACGATGAATATCAACATGGCTTGGGCAATATCTGATCCGGTACCCAATGACGATAATGATGAATACAGGGCTGACGCATGGCCCTTCAAGCAATTCAGCAGATGATTAAACTTTTCAATGTTCGAAAGAGAGTACTCACGACCGATAATATGATTGAATGATGTAATGAAGTTTTTAAACTCTGCTCGTTTCCCATCAAATACAGGCGGAGCCAATCGAGGAAGACTCGATGGCGGCGAAGAGCGAATTGAAGCAGGGTTAGCAAATGAGGTGCTGTGCAGTACATCATCCAGTTGGGATTGGATGGACAATTTGATACTCACATATGTGTCTTCCAGCTCTGCACGTCCATTGTCCTGAGGATCTTCCAATTCAATTTCAGATTGTACTTCCAAAACCTCCTTAATGTATTTCTCCAACATATCCAAGCGTAATTGTAGCTCACCGTGTGATAATCTTTTTTCACTGCCATCGATCTCAGTAGACACTCTTACAACATCCTCTAAGTGTGCGATATTGCGTTTTATGTTCGCTCGCTTACGTAAGTTTGCTTCAAGAGTTGACATCATGTATCGTGAATGTTGTGATCACCGATGTGACCGAGCGACAGTTCTGATACTGCAAAATGTTCACAGCCTAACTTTAACCTGATAATGTCACTATCACCGATGTAAGCGAGCGACAGTTTAAATGCTCCCACTGTTAACAGAACAGCTAAGACTTGTAAATGTTGCGCTCACCGATGTGAGGGTCGCTTGCATTGATGAAGCAAAATGCAGTGAACAAGCAGAGGCAGCGAGCTTCCAGCGACGAAGCAACGGTAACGAGAATGCAGCAGCAAAGCGAAGGTAGCGAGTTTCCAACGAGAAGGAAGCTGTGAAGCAAAGGCAATGAGCAATCAAACTCAGAGCGTATCCAGCGTGAAGTAACGGCTTCAAGAATGCAGTAGCGAAGCGAAGGTAGCGAGTTTTCAGCGACGAAGCAACGGTAACGAGAATGCAGCAGCAAAGCGAAGGTAGCGAGTTTCCAGCGACGAAGCAACGGCAACGAGAAGGAAGCTGTGAAGCAAAGGCAATGAGCAATCAAACTCAGAGCGTATCCAGCGCGAAGTAACGGCTACAAGAATGCAGTAGCGAAGCGAAGGTAGCGAGTTTTCAGCGACGAAGCCACGCTGGCCAAATGTTGCTGCCGATGCTGTATTTTGCGAAGAGTTCGATAAAACCTTTCTCCAACGAAATGTTGTGCGGCAACGATATGCCGTCAATTTCCACACACTAGCCCCATGTTGGCGCCAAAATATTGGATCAAAAGCGTTTTTTCCCCTTTTAAGAATCTTATCTCAAGTGGGCGTGTGTGGATGATATGAAGTTTTAATAAAGCTTTAACAAATTGATGAGCCACACGACGGACTTCTATGATGATGCTTACAGCACTGATTTCTTAACATAAATTAAGATTAAAGGGACCGAGCAATTACAGAGTTCGAAAGAGAGCGCGACTTCGTACATGTGTATGAGTGCTTATGACATTCAAATAGAAGAGAATTAGCATAATCTTAACATAATCTGCTTTGACATTGCTACTGATACCCTGACTAATGTATATATGAGGTATATGACCGAACAAAACCTTTATAGGGAGTGATGTCGCGCAAGGCTTGCATATGAAAATATGCTACATACGACATATGACTGTGGGATTTTACAATTTTCTTTAATTAAAAATATTAATGAAGTAATCTGAATGTATTATTAAACTGGTACATGAAAAAGATAAGGTGGATGGTAGCATTTGGAAAAAAGTCGGCAATTTAGAATATGTGTCAAAAACCTATATAGGGAGTGATGTCGCGCAAGGCATGTCATATGGAAAATTATACATACAGAAAATTTATATGATTGTGCCGTTTTGCCTTGCCAGCATAAGTCTTAAGTCATAAGTACGTGAAGCAGATGAAATGGTTGGTAGCATTTGGAAAAAATGTCGGCATTATTGAATATGTGTCAAAGAACCTATAGTTTTTTTTGTGTCGGGTGTGTTTATTGATTTATACTATACTTCGTAGACAACCATTAAATTGTATAATTATAAACTAAGCTTATGTGTATTTCATGGAAGAAAGTTGAATGGCTATGTTATTTCATGAAGGAAGGTCAAATGGCTATATTCTCCCATAGGAGATCCAGTGGGTGGGCTCTGCAGAGTCTTCTTCTTTGTTGGCTGTTGTCTAGCAGACAAATGGCTAGTGTGTCTGGATGGTTGTGTAATCGCTGGATATATCGTCTGCTGCTTTTGACAATCTCGTCTTTTACCCAGGGGAACTTGAGAAATCGTGGATGGTGGCGTATTGCTTTGTTTTCGAATGTTTGAATGATCCGGATATTGGACCTGCAGGCTGTACCCCAGAGCTGGATTCCATAGGTCCAGATTGGTCTGATGATCGCCTTGTAGGTCAGAATCTTGGAGGAGGTGGAATGCCTTGATCTCCTGCCCATACGCCAGTAGTAGGCTTTTAGCCGCTGCTCACACTGGTTTCGCTTTTTTATTAGGTGTGCTCTCCAGGTGAGTTTCCTGTCTAACGTTATTCCAAGATATTTAGGAGTGGGATCTCCTGGTATTGTGACTCCTTCTTGTTGATCTGGTGGACAGTTTCCCGAGCGGAGTGCGAAGGTGGTCGCAGTTGACTTGTCGCCATTGACTATAATATTCCTCCGCTTTTGCCAGTCGTTGACGAGGTTCAATTGCATCTGCATCAGTGAGCAAGCTTCGCTAGGTGATTCCGAGATGGTAAGAAATGGTGTGTCGTCGGCGTACGTGGCAACGCGCACGTTTGGGTTTCCAGTGACGGGCAAGTCAGATGTGTACACGTTATAGAGCAGCGGTCCCAGTACACTGCCTTGAGGGACGCCAGCATGAATGTGTTTGGTGTTAGACACTGTTTCCCCACATTTTACTCGGAATGTTCGGTTTTCCAGATATGAAGCCAGAAACAAGAAGTAGGCGTGTGGGGGGGTACCCTTGAGCTTTCGCAAGAGCCCAGGATGCCAAACTTTGTCAAAGGCTTGTTTGGCATCGAGGAATACGGCGTAGCAATATTTTTTCTCCTCAAATGCGTCGAGGATAGTTTGAACCACTCTGTGGCAATGTTCCGGGGTTCCGTGACAGCGCCTGAAGCCAAACTGGTAATCCGAGATCAGACCGGCCTCGTCCAATACTGGCAAAACTCTACTCAACAATACTCTTTCGAGTATCTTGGAGATCGCTGGCAGTAAACTATTCGGCCGATAGGAGGCTAGATTGGCTTCAGGTTTAACAGGCATTGGTCTCCCAGCGTGGTACTCTTATTGTTGCGCAGCCTCGTGGGTGCTCTTTGCAGCCTTAGCAAAGCTAATGTTAGCATTCACTTTGCTGGAGTTAAGGGGCAGTCAATCTCTTGGAGTTGTCCGTCTGTTTGCCTTCTTACAGAATGGGCATCCTTTTTAGGAGGCCACATGGGGGCCCTGGCAGTGCCGGCTGATTCCCGGGTCACTGCTCTTCTTTGAGCAATCCGACGAGGAGTGTCCGCCTCCACATTTCACACATCTATGTTCCAGGTGGCAGTATCTTTGGGTGTACCCGTATCCTTGGCAGCGATAGTATTGGGGGACATCGTTAAATTTCAATGGGGGCTCGACTGTAACCACAGAGCAGCAAAGCCTTTCGATTTTGTATGCCTCTTTGTTATTTTTCGCTGGCTCAAGATTTACGAAGAATATGTTTAGGGGTTTTTTCGTGCTTTTTTGTGTGAGATTATGCAGGTCTCTTAATTCGTGCCCGTAGTTGCTTAAACCTTCCTTGATCTCGTCCAGCTCAGTAGAGTGGTGCAGGCCTTTGACAACTATCCGGTAGGCTTTTTCGTCTCTGGGCTGAAAGGTGTAGTACCGTTTGTTATTCTCATTGAGAAATGCCTTAAATGCAGTAAAGTTAGCTTTATCTTGACTCATTACTCTAATGTTTTTGTTTTTAGTGGCTTTATAGAGAGAGTTCTCAGTTGAGAGTTATTGACGTGTTTTAATTGTGCTTCAAGATTTTTATATATTTTTGCGCAAAAATTTTTATTTCCAAATTTTGCTTTTCTTGTGCTTCATTTAAAAAGCTTTTCTTACTTGTGCAAAGTGTTATCTGTTGTGCAGCGTAAGTCTGTTAATTATTGCATTTATTAAACACGGCGTCAGTTCCGTATTGTTGTTATTGCCTGGTTTGATTCTTTCGCTTTAGTGCTCCCCTGTGCATACACTTGTTTGTGCGTGTGTTCGCTACTGCATATTTCTGCTTGTGCATCGCGCTCTCGCAAACCTTTGCGGTTGCTTTTTGCTCTTAACAATTTGTTTGTGTACGAATAGTTATTTCTTGAGCGTTTACTTGCTCTATTTTTGTGCACCGTGTTTCATTTTGCTCTGCGCTCTCACAACTTCTGCTTATCCTTTACGCTGATAGTAATTATGGCGTGCTGTAAGAACCCTTGCACATTCAACCAGGCTGATGATTTTACATCCCCGCAGTTTGTTAATTGCTGGCTGTGTGAGAATATAATGCATGCTAAATGTGCAGGTCTCACTGGTCGTAATTGCGACAATATCACTGCAATTGCCAAGAAGGGCTGCGGCGGGTTGCGTTGGTCGTGCCCAGAATGTACAATTCTGTGAGAAATCAATTCTTAAAACTAAATAACTTGGCTAAGCAGCTCTCGAGTAGTTTTGAATCGAGTTGTGATTTGCTAAGCAAATACAAATTCAAGTCTCCAACCAATCGCCGGTTGGAGCCTCAATTTTGCAGTTGCCCTCTCCGTCTGTCCAGACACCTATGCCTCTGCTGTCCCTGCCTAGCAACTTGGATTTATCTCGAATGTTGTCATTATCGCCTTCTCCGAGCGGTTGCCCAAATAAAACCTCAGTTTTATCCCCTGTAATAGTCCCATTAGACCCCGAATCTGAACCTGTCCAGCTCCTGGCCGCAAAAGTAGACCTGCGCGCACTCTTGCCCAGATTGTTAAAAACAATCGTGGTGCCTCTTTGGCCCCACCAAATCCTGTTCTCCCTTCAGCCCCTTCAGCTCCTACGTTAACTGTTGTTGCCCCTCGTAGGCAAGTTTTTGTGACTCGACTTTCGTCTGACACCACCTCTGAGTCATTACCAGCCTATATTGCTAGCAAATCTTCTTCTAGCGTGTCAATTGCCAAATTTAATTTCTTCACTCCTCGTGAAATATCATCATTCAAAATAAATGTTTCACATGATATGTTCCCAATCATTTGTGACCCCAAATTTTGGCTTCCACACATGATTGTTCACGAGTTCAAGCCAAAAAGCGTAACCAGCCTGTCACCCTTCCAGTCCCTGCAGTACAGGGTACCATTTCTGCCCCAAAAACTAACTTCTTCTTCTGACCAAGTCTCTATTCATTATCAGAATGTCAGAGGTCTCATTTCCAAACTTAAAAATCTTTTCATGGCCAGCACTTCCTTCGATTCGGATATAATCGCATTTTGAGAAACATGGTTAAACTTACTCATATCTGATTTTGAGGTTGTTTTGAATAATTTTATTTTGCATAGAAATGATCGGCCGAGTCGGGGTGGTGGGGTATTAATTGCCGTTAAAGCCACTTTCCAGTCAGAACTTTTCTGTTTTAGTAGCCTACTGACGGAGAGATTGTCTCAGTCAAGGTGTCTTTTCTTACACGGAATATTTATATTACATGCTCTTATGTTCCTCCTTCTTCTGATATTCAAGATTATAATATTTCTTCACACGCTCGTGATAATGACCTGTTTATTGTGTTGGGTGATTTTAATTTGCCGAACATCTCTTGGTCATTATTCACTGCCGAAAATGATCTAGTGCCCTCAGCACACCATTACTTTATAGATTGCATGCTTGATCTTTCGTTGTTTCAAATCAATTCAATTTCTAATCATTGCACAGAACACCTTTTTGCTAATGTGTCTAGTCATGTGTCTATATCATCCTACTTTAGAGGTTGCAATGTTCAATTTTAATCCTCTTATTTCGTGCTCATCAGCCAATAAGCCCCGCCGTCGCTTTCGAAAAGGCAATTACTGAATCAGCTTATTTATGCAACCGATTGGTCTTTCTTATATGACTCGGCTGACATGAATACTGATATTAACTTTTTTTATAACACCCTAAACTCCCTCTTAGATATGTGTATTCCCAAGTCAATTCCTTTGACTACTTCTTCAAAGCCACCTTAGTTAACTCCCAGATAATCAAATCAAAAAAATATTAAATCAAAATATTTTAAAAATTTTATTAAGTCTGGTTCGTGTACTTACTTGGCTAAATATTCCATAGCCAAGTCGAGCTTCTTTCTTCTGAATTCTCAATGCTATGAGAATTATCTAATTATCTGCAAAAGGCAATTTTCCCTAAATCCGAGATAGTTTTACAATTTTGTAAACTTGAAGCGTAAATCTTCAAGTTTGCCCTTTTTTCTCTCGGAATGGATAAAGCTAGCAATGACTCTGATTCTGTTAACCTCTTTGCTAATTTTTTTCAATCAACTTACTCTTCTGTCTGTCCTAATAATAATTCTTACCCTTATACTATTGCTTCCTCTAGTTCTGTACCTCCTCCTTTTATTCCCCATTCCTCTCTCCTTTAAGCTTTAAATTCTTTAAAATCTTCTTTCTCTCCTGGGCCTGACAATATTCCTAGTTGTCTACTCAAGGAGTGGAGTTCTTCTATCCCTTCAATCTTCTGTCTTTCCATCTCTTTGGAAAGAATCTTATATCATTCCTCTCCACAAGAAAGGCGGAAGGTCTGAAATACAAAATTACAGGGGCATTGCAAAACTGTCCGCTATTCCTAAATTATTTAAAAAAAATAATCACTTCGAATTTGCAGCATTTCTGCAAATCAGTTGTTTCCCTGTTCAACATGGATTCGTAAAGAATCGGTCAACTACGACCAATCTGCTTGAATTTACTTCCTTGGTAAATGATGCTTTCCTTTCGCAAATGCAAACTGATGTCATTTACACTGACTTCAGCAAGGCCTTTGACTCTGTGCACCATGAAAATTTACTTTTTAAGCTTGAATAGGTTTCCCTCCGTCTCTTTTGCTTTTGATTAGTTCTTATTTAAAAGGTAGGACCCAAAGAGTAATGCTGAGGCTGACTACCTCTAAACAGGGTCACGTTACTTCTGGTGTTCCTCAAGGTAATCATCTTGGACCTTTACTCTTTTTGTAAATGATCTCCCCTCTGTTATATCCCATGCCCGAGTGCTCATGTATGCGGACGACGTGAAAGACGATTTTAACGCTATGCAACTTTGGTGTTCAGACAATCAATTGCATCTGAATTGTTCAAAGTGTATGTTTATGACATTTAATCGTACTACACCTTATCTTGTCAGTTATACAATCGACAATACTCCATTGCAACGTATACTAACATTTAGGATCTAGGCGTTCTTTTTGATTCTAAAGTCTGCTTCAATCTTCACATAGATACCATCGTTAATGAGGCAAAAGGTGTACTTGGATTCATTAAACGATGGTCTTAAGAGTTTAATGATCCTTTTATAATCAAACTGTTGTTCGTCCTATCCTTGAATACTGCTCTTGCATCTGGTCTCCGCAGTATAACAATAGCCAGGATCGTATTGAATCTGTTTAGAAGCAATTTCTGCTTTTTGCCTTACGAGGTTTAAATTGAGACCCTAATCGTCGGTTGTCATTCTATTCCAGCAGGCTGCTTCTTCTTAATCTTCCGTCGTTAACCAACCGTAGGACAATGGTCGGTGTTGTCTTTCTACATAAGTTGGTTGTTGGCGATTTAGATTCTCCTTTTCTGCTAGGTCGTCTTCAATTCTCTGTTCCGGCTAGACCAACCAGAAATTACCGCTAAGCACAATTCTTTTCGCGTGCTATGTAAAAATTACAATAGTTTGCATCACGTTTTGTCTACCGAACTTTCTCTACCCCTAATAAAATCGTTGCTTTCATGATACCTTCGGGAAGTCACTGATCATTCCCAGCTATGAGCAGGGGCATAGCTTGCCGGACAGGCTGTAAATTTTCCCCCACTGTGTCGGTGATTTCCCATTACTTTCCAATACTTTTTCTTTATCCTATCTACTTAACACTATGTATATCTAGCATACAGTTCTTTAGTTTATTAACAATCTTCTTACTTTCTTTTCTCCTATTTATGGTATATTCTTAAAAAAAAAAGCAAATTAAGATTATTTTTAATTTTGCTTAAGAACACTTTTTCCTACTTACACCGTTCTTCTTAGATGTAGGCTCTAATAGCATCACTGACAAAATTAGCTCTGAAAAGGGGCACATCTGGCCGGACTGGCAAATAAAACACCTCCATCGGTCGGTGATGCTGTTATAAATTTGTGTTCTCCAACTAGGTCTTTAGCATTTAATTTTCATAATTGTATATAAAATGTATTGAATAATTATGCGGACACTCGTTTTGTCGACCACTTATAAATAAATATGTAACTTCTACTGCTTTGCCAACGGCGCCAGTTATTGCATTGGTAAGCGCTTTGATATTGGTCACGTCTGGAATAAAAATCGGTGGTGGCTTGATCGTCTTAGGTTCTTTAGCAAGCTCCTTATTTAGTTGGCCTTTAGCTAGTCCTATGACTTCAGTGGAGTCATCGCTGGCCGAAGATTCTTCGTCATCGTCATCTGTAGAGAGTGCAGCGAATCTGTTACTTCTTAGATTTTTTCTAGCAGCTTTGCTGGTGCTTGGTCCGTCTGGCAGGTGTACGCGGGAACGCTGTTTGCGCTGTTTGCGCGCGGGCTTCCTCCTTATATCTCCAGGTTCGCTACTGCAGCTCGAATTCTCGGAGTCTGGGTTGCTAGCTGTGGTGTTGGTCTTCTTTCTCTTGGTGCTGTTAGTTTTGATGAGCTGTATAGCACGTGGCGCGCTTGCCAGTCCATCTTGCCCATCTTGAGGGTATGGGGTACGGGGGAGCGGGAGCTACCAAACTGCCCGTCTGACGAGCTTAAGCAGCGAGTGCTAGTCTGTGTTGTGGTTTGTTGTTGTATATTTATTGTCGTATGTGTGTTGAAATAACGCGCACAAGCGTGTGCGTATGTAAGTTTTAGAGCGCAGTAACGGTTGCAGCGACCAATCAGAACGCAGCTGGCCTGATATTTTCGCCGCAAGTCACTGTTGTTCATGTTGTTTGAGTATTTTTAATGCTTCGCAGCGGTCCGTAGGCATGTGTTTACTCAACGAGTGTTCGATCACGACTGTGATTAAAGAATATGTGTCAAAAACCTTTATATATAGTGGGTGCGCAAGGCATGTCATAGATTAAAAAAAAAACGTTATATACGTCATATGACTATGACTTTTGCCGGCATAAAAAAGTTATCTTTAATTGAAAAGATAAATGAAATTATTTAAATGTATCATAAAACTAGTACATGAAGATGATATGATGGTGTGTAGCATTTGGACAAAATTTCAGCATTATAGAATATGTCTCAATATAGAATAATGTCGTGCAGGCCAGGCATAAGTCAATTATGTTAAATTAAAAAGATTAATGAAGATAATTGAATGTATTATTATATAAGTACATAAAAAAGATGAGTCGGCAGGCAGCATTTGGAAAAAATGTCGTCATTATAGAATATGTGTCAAAAAACATTTATATAGCAGGGTGTCGTATGAAGAATTTTGTATAAGGCATATGACTGTGAGGTGTCGCCTTGCAGGCATAAGTCATTTATGTTTAATTTAATAGATTAATGATATTATTTGAATGTATTATGTAGTCGCCATCCAACCGCCAATGTAACTCCGGAACCAGAACATGAAATTTCTTATTCACCACACTCACAGTAATACATTGTACATATATGCTGAAAATATACTGACCAGACGAAAAAATAACCTTCAAGTGAAAGAACGTGTTAAATTTCAACTTCAAGAAAAAGACAATATTTCAGAGCACAAACGCTCCCACAATTATCAACAATTAAAACAAAGTTACCTGGAAGCCCTGCGGACGCCCTACTACAACATTTGGTCCTTCGAGCCGGATCTTCTTCTTAAACAACTATCATATCCAGTTCGCCCCAGCAAGCATTGGTGGATCTGCAATAGATGTTTCCAGGAACAGCTACAAATTCAAGCAAGATAAGAAGTAGTGCACCAACCTCAACTTGTCCATTGCCAAATTTCCGGCAATTCCAGTCCGATTTATTAATATTTGTATGTCTGAACATATTTTTTCGCTTCACATTTTCCGTGGTTAAATCGAGGGCAGTTTTATTCGAACAAACACAAAAACACTCAACAAAAAATATTGTTCGTGGCCATAAGGGCACCTAAAAAGTGACAAATATTAAAAGAAATAAAACAGAAAGTGTCTCCAAAAAAGGTCGCCATATTGGTGTCTGTACATATGTATATATATATATATGTACAAGTGCATACCCAAAAATTTAACCGATCGCCATATTCATGTACACAAGTACACCAAGACATATCTGCACACATAGGCTTTCGCTCCGTTGAACAATTAGTGTATGCGCTTCTCCATTCTATCCTTTCAAAATACTCACAAACCTAAATAAAAGGTACACATTTCCAATTTAAAATATTGTTCAAAATAATTATATGTCAAAAACTTTCAAGTGCGCTGCGTTTAGAATAAACGTGCTTCTGTCTCAATTACCAATTAATAAACAATAATTTTTTGCTTGATCCGTTTCCACTACACGGCCGCCCTGTCAAAAGAAAATTAATCTTTTTTCTTTGGTATTTTAATAAGGAAATAATAAAATTTTTTTCAAGTAAAAGAAACTAAATAAGCATAAATCTAGGAAATTATTAGGAAAATAATTAATTTAACAAAAATTCCTATTTCGTTGGACTCAACATTTCCATTTTATTCTGACTTCTCGATTCTATCGTTTCTGTGCCAATTCTCATCCCGTTTTCGCTCGGCTGATTCAAATTATTTGTATTTGATCTCATCTCACCCGATTATTACATTTTTTTGGCTCTGTGAAGAGCCTAGTATGCCAATCGGCGGTGATCAAAACAGCCACAAACGACTCACAGCACCGTCCGATTAGGAGTCAAGGCGACCTTTAACCTCACCTAGAGCAATTTTCGGGAAATTGAAGGTCGAGGGTACCAGCACAACCGTCCGCAATCCTGTGAGTCCGATTCCAACAAGATATGTTACCCCAAAAATTACCCGTACAACTACGCAAAAGATGCAGAAGTCAAACGAAATGGCACTGAATGACTTCGTTTCGATAACTGACGAGGTGAAGATCAATGACACAGCGGACAGTGACGTGTTACTGTTTATTCTCCAAGTCCGACGAGATCAGATTAAGACTTTATGGGCAAAGGTAGAACGCGAGTACGAATTATGTTCCAAAGCTCTCAACCAAGGCGCTTGCAGCAGCAGTGACCTGGTGGCTATGCAAGCTAAATATGATTACTCGTACTCCGTTTACGAGCGATGTGCGGCTCAACTGAGTGAAAAAAGGAAAAAAGAAATAGACAAGCTTAGCAACCCCCCTCCAACTTCTCCATGTTGCAGTCTCCCGCCATGCGACACTGAAGTTTTCCGTGGGGGTTACCTACGCTGGCCTACTTTCCGAGACTCGTTAACAGCGCTTTATATAAACAATTCAAGACTGACGCCGATGGAAAAATGTTTCCACCTAAATTCCAAAACCAGCGGCGAAGCTAGGGCAATTGTCTCCAAGTCCCCGCTCACGAATGACGGCTTTCAGTTAGCGTGGGCGAGCCTGACGGAGAGATTTGAGACTAAGAGCCTATTATTGAATAGTCAATTGAAAATTCTTTTCAATCTCCCCTCAGCAACACAAGAGTCTGGAGCCGCTCTTAAAGACTTAAAGAAAAGTTGTGGTTATACTGCTTCGCCAGACAGCACCAGTTGGAAGACTGCACTAGCGCACATAGTTGTTTCACGTGCAAGGGACGTCACAACACTGCTCCACCGTGACAGACCCCAATAGTTTTGAACCTTCCTTCGTCTATACAGTCCACTTCTACTTCGACCCAAGAACTTCCCAAATTACATTTGGCCGATCCCTCTTTCTATAGGAGCTCACAAATACACGTGCTTCTCGGCGCCGATATCCTCCTATCCATATTGCTAGGTGGCTTCCATCCCAACATATGTGGCACTCTCCTTGGTCAAGAAACGATTTTCGGCTGGATCGTTACAGGCCCCGTTTCTAAGACCAGTGCTGAATCTGTCACATCCTTTTCAACTCAAATCTCGCTGAATACAAATGCGAGCTTGGAAAAACTGCTCACAAAGTTTTGGGAGTTGCTGGATATTCCAGTAAAGCTGGAAAAGGAATCCGACCTGTTTTGTGAGCGCAACTTTCGAAAAACCACTAAAAAAGATAAAAACGGCAGATAATTGGTCACAGTGCCATTCAAGAATTCCGATCACAACCAGTTAGGCCATTCAAGGTCCATCGCACTAGCTCAATTTCTTCGAAACGAGAATCGTTTGACAAAAAATGCCCCCCTTAAGGAGCAGTACGATGCGGTGATCCAGGGATATCTGGACTTAGGTCACATGCGACTAGCCCCTCCAAGCAATAATTAGGATAACTTTTATCTACCATACCATGCTGTTCACAACCCTGAGAACACCACGACCCTGCTCCGCCTAGTATTTAACGTCTCCCATCCGTCATCGAATGGTAAAAATCTGAACGATGTGCTAAATGCAGGGCTCGTTCTGCAATCCGACTTAACCATTCAAATACTAAGATGACGCTTCTTCCGATATGTCTTCAATGTCGATATCACGAAAATGTATCGGAAGATCCTTGTGCATCCCAAACACGCGCCCTATCAGAGAATTCTGTTCCGAACAAAGGACAACAAGCTTCATGTCTTCGAGCTCAACACAGTCACTTTTGGAGTTAACTGTTCCCCCTCTTTGGGAATCCGTGTACTACATCAGTTATCTGATGACGTTCGTTCGCTCTATCCCTTAGCAAGTCACATTATCGCAAACAATATCTATGTCGACGATGTACTAGCGGGAGCCCGTTCCAAATCAACAGCAGGTCAAGCAATTGCAGAACTCCGCAAAACCCTTGAATCTGCCGGGTTTCCCTTGAGAAAATGGACATCAAATGAAAAGGACTTGCTTAGAGCGATTCCCAAGGACCAGATCGAGGAGGCCTGTTCGGCAAAGACTCTCGGGATCAGATGGAAAGCTGACACCTATGAGTTCTTTTTCGCTCCATCCGAGCTGATAACCAAACAGTCCGTCTCCAAACGTGAAGTCCTCTCACAGATTGCCAAACTGTTCGATCCAGCAGGTTGGCTGGGTCCACTCATTGTTAAGGCAAAAATATTCATGCAGGAGATCTGGCTCCAAGAACTGGCCTGGGACGATCCGCTACCTGAGAGTCTTCTCAGTAAGTGGAATTTATTTCTGCAAGAGTATCCTGCCCTCAGTGCCATTTGCTTCCCTAGATGGGTCGAATTTCGCCCACAGGGGACTATTCATGCGGACTATATATGCGGAGCAGCACTTCTGTCCGAGCTATCCGCTGCATTCAGTCCCCAGCTACCTTCCGCTGGCGGCGACTGGTTCTATTGGACAGATTCCATAATTGTGCTAGCCTGGCTTCAAAAGCCACCATGCGCCTGGACTACCTTTGTAGCAAACAGAGTCGCAAAAATTACTCAGACCACCGACTCCAATAAGTGGTCCCATGTACGATCCGAGTACAATCCAGCGGACCTAGCGAGCAAAGGTGCCCCATCACAAGCGTTAGTCAACAGTGAGCTGTGTTGGCACGGGCCAGAATGGTTACGTCTACCTCAGAACCAATGGCCCATTCCTTCAGATCCCCTCCCAGATACGACAATATAGCAATGCACGATTAAATTAAACCTCGCAAATACGGCTCCCTCATTTTCTTTCCTCGAACGCTTCTCCAAGTTCGATCGAGCCCTGCGAGTGTTGCAAACGATTGTCGCTCGTCGCTCCCGTCAACTATGGAAATTGAAAGCAATGAGATTTCTTATGCACAAGAAAGACTCATTCTCCTGACCCAGAGACAAGCATACTCGTCAGAGTACACTTGCTTGAGCATGAAGAAACAGCTCACTTCCAGCAAACTCCTTAATTTGAACTCCTCTGTAGATAGAAAGGGAATTATTCGAGCATGTGTTCGCGTAAGAGCGGTCGAAGCCCTCGGCAACGATGAGCGGCATCCAATAATACTGCCATACACATGTGCATATTCGCGTCTCTTGACCGCTTTCACCCATCTTATATCCTTGCATGGAGGCAACCAGCTCATGATGCGTTTAATACGGTCACAGTACTGGATTCCAAAGCTCAAGGTGTTGGTCAAATCCACAATCCATTCCTGTAAAATCTACGAGCCTGTCTTATTACCAAGGGCTACGTGTGCGTCTTTGTGTGCTTCAGCACCAAAACCATCCACCTAGAAGCTACATCTGACCTGACTACAAAAAATTTCCTAGCGGCCAATTCAAATGCATTCCGACAACGGCAAAACCTTCGTCGGAGCGGCCAAAGTTCTTTCGCGCTATTTTGTGGAAACGCTTAAGACGCAACTCTAGGTCACTTACAGTCTCCGGAAACTGTTCTGGCACTTCAACCCTCCTAGTGCACCGCATATGGGTGGCCTGTGGGAGGCAGGTGTAAAGAGTTTCAAAACTCTATTTTATAAGTCTACATCGACCTCCAAATACACCTTCGAAGAGCTTTCTACGCTCCTATCCAAAGTTGAAGCATGCCTGAATTCAAGACCGATATATCCAATGTCGGAAGATCCTACCGATCTCTTAGCTCTGACTCCCGTTCATTTTCTAGTCGGGGTCCTCTACTTTCCGCCACAGAGCCAGAGATCAAGGAAAACGCCACGTCCATCATCAACCGCTGGCAGCGCTTGAAGGCTTTGCAACAACAGTTCTGTCTCCGTGGGAAACATGAGTATCTTTAAGAATTACAGAAGATAATCTTCCAGTTAATGACTGGCGTCTAGGTCGAATCCAAACCAGTAGAGACTAGAATCCTAGATCCACAGGTCTGCGGACCATCTGTATAAAGCCGCATAATTAATGTCTTTTATGGTTTTTCAAGCATCTTCACGTAACAGCACGATGTCTCCACGCCAACAACGATCCAAGAGCCGCCTGGCAACGGAGTCGTTCCGATGCCGAGTATGCCGAGGATTCTACGCGCTGTGAAAGTGCCAAAGGTTTATGCGGCTATCTTCAGAGAAGAGACTCCGAGCAGTTCTGGTGAGCAAATATTGCCCAAACTGCCTAGCCCACCAACACTCCGGGGAGTCATGTCGACGCAAGAACAAGTGTTGCAAGTGCCAGGGCGACCATCACACCCTGCTTCACCTCCAAGAAGCGCGTCGCATGCCATCGCGATTTCCGGAGCGATCCCAGCCAATGCGCACAACCAAGGCCCAAGTGCCACGTTCCGCGCCGTCTTCATCCGCTGGTTCCATCTCCCTGTCCACCTTGATGGAACTCAAAAGGAGATCCGACCCGCGACACTCGGGCACTTTTAGACCCGTGCTGTCCGGTAAGTCTGATCGATGCTTCCTTGCCAAAGGCGTCGGTACAGACAATGCTTGCTCGGCCGTCATCCGTTCCAGGACCTCCAGCTTCCAACGAGAGGTCATCCTGCAGGTGCTGCCTACGCTTCAGTGCCGAACTCCATCCAAGCTCATCAGCAAGAAGCTAAATGAGCTCTTTCAAAACGTCCGATTGGCAGACGATCGCTGGCTCCACCCGGAGACATCAAGTCTGGTGTTAGGCTCGGACATATATCCTGAGTTAATTCTCCAAGGCATCCTGCCGAGCCATGGCGGCGCACCATTGTCCCAAAACGAGGTTTCGGGTGGATACTGTCCGGCTCCTGCGCTCACCAGTAGGAACACAGCCACTTACCTCTCCCCTTTTCTTTTTGCAACACTGCATTGCGGGCGGCATGTTCACACAAGAAGTGTATTTGGCAGTCGCCATCCAACAGCCAATGTAACTCCGGAACCAGAACATTAAATTTCTTATTCACCACACTCACACTAATACATTGTACAAATATTCTGAAAATATACTGACCAGACGAAAAAATAACCTTCAAGTTAAAGAACGTGTTTAATTTCAACTTCAAGAAAAATACAATATTTCAGAGCACAAACGCTCCCACAATTATCAACAATTAAAACAAGGTTACCTGGAAGCCCTGCGGACGTCCTACTACAACAAACTAGTAGCTGAAGAAGAAGTCATTATAGAATATGTGCCAAAAAACCTATAGAGCGAGTGGGTGCGCAAGGTATGTCATACAAAAAAATGTTATATACGGCATATGACTGTGGGATTTTGCCTTGCCGGCATAACGCAATTATCTCTAATTGAATAGCTTAATGAAGTTATTTAAATATATTATTAAACTAGTACATGAAGAAGAAATGATGGTTGGTTTTTTTTTTTTTTTTTGTAACGGGAGTGTTTATTGATTAATACTATCCTTCGTGGACAACTATTAAATTGTATAATTATAAACTAAGCTTATGTGTATTTCATGTATTGATCTTAGTTTAGGTGTTATTCTTAGAGAAAGATAAATGGCTATGTTATTCCATGACGGAAGGTCAAGTGGCTATATTGTCCCATGGGAGATCCAGTGGGTGAGCTCTGCAGAGTCTTCTTCTTTGTTGGCTGTTATCTAGCAAACAGATGGCTAGTGTGTTTGGATGGTTGTGTAATCGCTGGATATATCGTCTGCTGCTTTTGGCAATCTCGTCTTTTACCCAGGGGAACTTGATAACATCGTGAATGGTGGCGTTATCATGATATATGTGTGCGTTTGTAGCGATGCGTAGTGCTTTGTTTTCAAATGTTTGAATGATCCGGATATTGGACCTGCAGGCTGTACCCCAGCGCTGGATTCCATAGGTCCAGATTAGTCTGATGATCGCCTTGTAGGTCAGAATCTTGGAGGAGTTGGAAAGCCTTGATCTCCTGCCCATAAGCCAGTAGTAGGCTTTTATTAAGTGTGCTCTCCAGGTGAGTTTCCTGTCTAACGTTATTCCAAGACATTTGGGAGTGGGTTCTTCTGGTATTGTGACTTTGTCTAGTTGAACTAGTGGACAGTTACCCGAGCGGAGTGCAAAGGTGGTCGCAGTTGACTTGTCGCCATTGACTGTAATATTCCACCGCTTGTGAGCTAGCTTCGCCAGGTGATTCCGAGATGGTGAGAAATGCCGTGTCGTCGGCGTACGTGGCCACGCGCACGTTTGGGTTCCCAGCGACGGGCAAATTAGCTGTGTACACGTTATAGAGCAGCGGACCCAGTACACTGCCTTGAGGGACGCCAGCAGGGATGTGTTTGGTGTTGGACACTGTTTCCCCACATTTAACTCGGAATGTTCGGTTCTCCAGATATGAAGCCAAAAACAAGAAGTAGGCGTGTGGAAGGTTACCTTGAGCTTTTGCAGGAGTCCAGGGTGCCAAACTCTGTCAAAGGCTTGTTTGACAACGAGGAATACGGCGTATTTTTTCTCCTCAAATGCGTCGAGGATAGTTTGAACCACTCTCTGGCATTGTTCCGGAGTTTCGTGACAGCGCCTGAAGCCAAATTGGTGATCCGGGATCAGACCGGCCTCGTCCAATACTGGCAAAACTCTACTCAAAAATACTCTTTCTAGTATCTTGGAAAGCGCTGGCAGTAAACTAATCGGGCTATAGGAGGCTAGATTAGCTTCAGGTTTACCAGGCTTAGGTATAATTTTTCCAATGCGCTGGGAAGTAGCCGATTCCCATGCATCTGTTATATACTTTGGTGATGAACGAGATGGTTCTTTGCGGTAGTAGCTTTAATGCCATTGCATTGATACCATCATCGCCTGGGGCTTTTTCGTTGTTTAGCGCAGTAATGTATTCAGCTATCTCCTCTTCATGTACCGGGGGAATCGTTTCCGTTCCTTCGGGCGGTAAAGTTAGCTGGTATGCAGTTTCGGCTGCTTCGTCTGGCGTGCACCTGCTGAAAGGGGTGAAGACAGTTTCTAAGTGCTCGCCAAAAGCATTGGCTCTGTCAGTTTCCGTTCTACACCAACTGCCATCAGTTTTTCTTACTGGGTTGATTATTTTCTGTGGCCTTTTAATGTGCTTGGTTACTTGCCACAGATTATGTTGTGGGTCGTCAGGGGCAAGCTGCGTGAGATAACTATCTAGGGCATCCTTTCTCAGTATTTTGAGTGTCTCTTTCAGTTCCTTGGTGATTCTATTTACGACTGTCTTGTCCCTCGGGTTCCTGGACAGGAACCAGACCCACCTCAGACGCCTTTTTTCATCAAGCAGCTCGACCACTTGTTGTGACCAGAGGTGAACGTGTCTGTTCTCAACTCTGGGCCGGTTTGAGAGTCTTGGCGCCGCATGTGACGCTGCATTGTGGATATGAGTTGTTAGCTCTGTGACTGCCGCTTCGATGTCCTCCGGGCTATTCAGTGGGGGCTGGGATTCATGCAAATGTCCAGTTAGGTTTGATATTTGCCAATATCAGTGGCTTTATATATAAGCTTCTTGCGGGCAGACTTCCATATGGCTGCAGCGAATATAGAGATGCTAAGGGCACTGTGATCAGATAGGAGGTCCTCTACTTCTCTGACGTGGATCCTGCCAGTATCCAAACCACGAGTTATCGCGATGTCCAGGACGTCAGGCACCTTATATGGGTCTGTAGGCCAGTATGTAGGGGCGCCTGTACTGTGGCAGTCGAGGGTTAGCGGGTTTGCCTGAACAGCGCGTAGCCTTTAGGGTTGTTGGTTCTGGAGCTCCACCAGGTGTGTTTGGCGTTGAAGTCTCCGCCTATTAGAAACCTTGTGCCCAGGCTGTCCATTAGCGTCCCGAATTCTTCGTCCCTAGCATTGTGCCTGGGGGGACAGTAGGCAGCGGCTATTGTGACGTCTTCCAGCGTGGTACTCACTCTTATTTTTGCGCATTGGATCCACTCCTATAGAATAGGTGGCAGGATCTCATGCCTTATGTTGCTACGAATCAGAATGGCAGCTCCGCCGCGGGCTCTTCCGTTGGGGTGATAGGCTGAGATCAGGTCGTAGCCTCGCAGGCAGAAGAAAGATCTTTCAAAGAAATGGGTTTCAGATATGAGGAGTATTTCGGTGTTGTTGGTCTTGCAGTAAAGCTCAACCTCAGATCGTGATCTCTAAACCTTCTTGCATAATGTGGAGCAAACAGTTTCCAGCATCTGTGTCATTTGACCAAGTATTTTATCCATCATTTTTTCAAACATGACCTCTAGCCTTGTCCCTATCGCATTAAGTTGATTGTCCGGCTGTGAATCCGGGCAGGGAGCTTGATTTGCGTCGTAGTCGCTCTTTGCAGCCTTAGAAAAGTTAATTTTAGCATTCACTTTGCTGGAGTTTAGGGGCAGTCCATCTCTTGGAGTTGTCTGTCTGTTTACCGTTAACAGGCTCTTTGCCTTCTTATAGGCTGGGCATCCCTTATAGGAGGCCACATGGGGACCCTGGCAGTGCAGGCAGAAGGCCGGGTCACTGCTCTGCTTTGAGCATTCCGACGTGGAGTGTCCGCCTCCACATTTCACACATCTACGTTCCAGGTGGTAGTATCTTTGAGTGTGCCCGTATCCTTGGCAGCGGTAGCATTGGGGGCACCGTTAAATTTCAATGGGGGCTCAACTAAAACCACAGAGCAGCAAAGCCTTTTGATTTTGTATGCCTCTTTGATATTTTTCTCCGGCTCGAGCTTTACGAAGAATATGTTTAGGGGCTTTTTTGTGCTTTTTTGTGGGAGGTTGTACAGGTCTCTTACTTCGTGCCCGTAGTTGCTTAAACCTTCCTTGATCTCGTCCAGCTCAGTGGAGTGGTGCAGGCCTTTAACCACTATCCGGCCCTTTCGACTCTAAGCTGAAAGGTGTGGTACCGTTTGTTATTCTCATTGAGAAATGCCCTAAGTGCAGTGAAGCTAGCTTTATCTTGCGTCATTACTCTAATGTTGTTGTTTTTAGTGGCTTTATACGTAACTTCTACTGCTTTGCCAAGGGCGCCAGTTATGGCAGTGGTAAGCGCTTTTATATTGGTCACGTCTGGAATAAAAATGGGTGGTGGCTTGTTCGTCTTAGGTTCTTTACCAAGCTCCTTATTTGGTTGGCCTTTAGCTAGTCCTATGACTTCAGTGGCAGTCATCGCTGGCCGAAAATTCCTCGTCGTCGTCGTCATCTGTAGAGAGTGCAGCGAATCTGTTGCTTCTTAGATTTTCTCTAGCAGCTTTGCTGGTGCTTCGTCCGTCTGGTAGGTGTACGCGGGAACGCTGTTTGCGCTGTTTGCGCGCGGGCTTCCTCATTTCTCCAGGTTCGCTAATGCAGCTCGAATTCTCAGAGTCAGAGTTGCTAGCTGTGGTGCTGGTCTTCTTCCGCTTGGTGCTGTTGGTTTTGATGGACAGCCCAACAACAACGCAGACTAGCTTGCTCGCTCCCGCTTCCCGTATCCCTCACTAACAAGATGGACTGGCAAGCCACGCCACGGGCTATCTGTATCCAGGTTCGCTACTGCAACTCGAATTCTCAGAGTCAGAGTTGCTAGCTGTGGTGTTGGTCTTCTTCCGCTTGGTGCTGTTGGTTTTGATGGACAGCCCATCACGTCTTTACTCAACGAGTGTTCGATCGTGACTAAACTAGTACATGAAGGAGATAAGGCGGATGGTAGCATTCGCAAAAAAAGTCGTCATAATAGAATAGGTGTCAAAAAATCTATATATGGCGTGGTGCCGTCATAAGTTATTCATATATACTAGAAAAAGATTTAGTTATTTGAATATATTATAAAACTTGTACATAAAGAAGATACGATGGTTGGTAGCATTTGCAAAATATGTCGGCATTATAGAATATGTATCGAAAAACCTATATAGGGAGTGGTGTCGCGCAATGAATGTCATATGAAAAATTGTGTATACGGCAAATGCACATGACTATGGGGCTTTGCATTGCCGACATAAATCATTTATGTTGAATTGAATAGATTAATGACGTTACTTGAATGTATTATTAAACTAGTACATGATAAAGATAAGGCGGATGGTAGCATTTGCTTAAAAGTCAGCATTATAGAATATGTATCGTAAAACCTACATAGGGAGTGGTGTCGCGCAATGAATGTCATATGAAAAATTGTATATACGGCAAATTCACATGACTATGGGGTTTTGCATTGCCAACATAAATCATTTATGTGGAATTGAATAGATTAATGTCGTTATTTGAATGTATTATTTAACTAGTTAAGAGATTAATGAACGTTTTTTAATGAATTTTTAAATTAGTGCATGAGAAAGTTAAAGTGGATTGCATCATTTGGAAAAAATTCCGGCATTACAGAATATGTATCAAAAAACCTATATAGGGAGAGGGGTCGCGCAAGTATGTCATATGAAAAATTGTTGTATAAGGCATATGACGATGAGGTGTAGCCTTGCCGGCATAAGTCAATTTTGTTTAATTAAAAAGATTAATGCAGGTATTTGAATGTATAATTAAACAAGTACCTGAAAAAGATATGTGAATGGTAGCATATGGAAAAAAGTCGTATATATAGAATATGTGTCAAAAAACCCTTATATTTTCTTTGTTTTTTGTAGCGGGTGTGTTTATTGAATTAATACTATCCTTCGTGGACAACCATTAAATTGTATCATAATAAACTTCGCTTATGTGTATTTTATGTATTGAACTTAGTTTAGGTGTTATTCTTAAATGGCTATGTTATTCCATAGTCGCGATCGAACACTCGTTGAGTAAAGACGTGCCTGCGGACCGCTGCGAAGCATTCCAAATTCACAAGAAACGTAAACAACAGTTACTTGCGGCGAAGTTATCAGGCCAGCTGCGCTCTGATTGGTCGCTGCAACCGTTACTGCGCTCTGTCAGCTTGCGTGCCGTGCGCAAATAACGGCGCACTAATACTTACACACGCACACGCTTCTGCGCGTTATTTCAACACACTCACGATAATAAGAATACAGCAACAAACAACAACACAGACTAGCACTCGCTGCTTAAGCTCGCCAGACGGGCAGCTTGCTCGCTCCCGCTCCTCCGTACCAACCACCATTAAGATGGACAAGATGAACTGATAAGCCGAGCCACGTGCTATACGGCACAAACAGCACCAAGCGGAAGAAGACCAACACCACAGCTAGCAACCCTGACTCTGAGAAATCGAGCTGCACTAGCGAACCTGGAGAAATAAGGAGGAAGCCCACGCGCAAACAGCGCAAACAGCCTTCCCGCGTACACCTACCAGACGGACGAAGCACCAGCAAAGCTGCTAGAGAAAATCTAAGACAGCAACAGATTCGCTGCACTCTCTACAGATGACGACGACGACGAGGAATTTTCGGCCAGCGATGACTCCACTGAAGTCATAGGACTAGCTAAAGGCCAACCAAACAAGGAGCTTGGTAAAGAACCTAAGACGAACAAGCCACCACCCATTTTTATTCCAGACGTGACCAATATAAAAGCGCTTACCACTGCCATAACTGGCGCCCTTGGCAAAGCAGGTGAAGTTACATAAAAAGACACTAAAAACAACAACATTCGAGTAATGACACAAGATAATGCTGGCTTCACTGCACTTTCTCAATGAGAATAACAAACGGTACCACACCTTTCAGCTTAGGAGTCGAAAGGGCCGGATAGTGGTTAAAGGCCTGCACCACTCCACTGAGCTGGACGAGATCAAGGAAGGTTTAAGCAACTACGGGCACGAAGTAAGAGACCTGTACAACCTCCCACAAAAAAGCATAAAAAACCCCTAAACATATTCTTCGTAAAGCTCGAGCCGGAGAAAAATATCAAAGAGGCATACAAAATCAAAAGGCTTTGCTGCTCTGTGGTTTCAGTTGAGCCCCCATTGAAATTTAACGGTGCCCCCAATGCTACCGCTGCCAAGGATACGGGCACACTCAAAGATACTACCACCTGGAACGTAGATGTGTGAAATGTGGAGGCGAACACTCCACGTCGGAATGCTCAAAGAAGAGCAGTGACCCGGCCTTCTGCCTGCACTGCCAGGGTCCCCATGTGGCCTCCTATAAGGGATGCCCAGCCTATAAGAAGGCAAAGAGCCTCTTAACGGTAAACAGACAGACAGCTTCAAGAGATGGACTGCCCCTTAACTCCAGCAAAGTGAATGCTAACATTAGCTTTGCTAAGGCTACAAAGAGCACCTACGAGGCAAATCAAGCTCCCTGCCCGGATTCACAGCCGGACAATCAACTTAATGCTGGAAATTGTTCACGATCTGGAATGCTAACGGCCTGTGCAAAAACAGGGCTGAGGTTGAGCTTTAGTGCAAGACCAACAACACCGATATACTCCTCATATCTGAGACCCATTTCTCTGAAAGATCTTACTTCTGCCTGCGAGGCTACGACCTGATCTCATCCAATCACCCCAACTTAAGAGCGCGCGGAGGAGCTGCCAATCTGATTCATAGTAACATAAGGTATGAGATCCTGCCCCCTACTCTGGAAGAGTGGATCCAATGCGCAAAAATCAGAGTGAGTACCACGCAGGGAGACGTCACAAAAGCCGCTGCCTACTTCCCCCCAAGCACAATGCTAGGGAAGAAAGAAATTCAGGGACGCTACTGGACAGCCTCGGCACAAGGTTTCTAATAGGCGGAGACTTCAACGCCAAGCACACCTGGTGGCACCTCTGTGGCAAGTAACCAAGCACATTAAAAGGCCACAGAGAAGAGTCAACCCAGTAAGAAAAACTGATGGCAGTTGGTGTAAAACGGAAACTGACAGAGACAATGCTTTTGCAGAGCACTTAGAAACTGTCTTCACCCCTTTCATCAGGTGCACGCCAGACGAATAAGCCGAAACTGCACACCAGCTAACTGTACTGCCCGAAGGAACGGAAACGATTCCCCCGGTACATGAAGAGGAGATAGCTAAATACATTACTGCGATAAGCAACAAGAAAGCCCCAGGCGATGATGATATCAATGCAATGGCACTAAAGCTACTACCGCAAAGAAGTAACTCGTTCATCACCAAAATATATAACAGATGCATAGAAATCGGCTACTTCCCAGCGCTATGGAATAGTTCGAAAGTAGTAATGATACCTAAGCCTGGTAAACCTGAAGCTAATCTGGCCTTCTATCCCCCGATTAGTTTACTGCCAGCACTCTCCAAGATTCTCGAAAGAGTATTTTTGAGTAGAGTTTTGCCAGTATTGGACGAGGCCTGTCTGATCGCGGATCACCAGTTTGGCTTCAGACGCTGTTACGGAACCCCAGAACAATGCCACAGAGTGGTTCAAACTATCCTCGACGCATTTGAGGAGACAAAATATTGCTACGCCGTATTCATCGATGTCAAACAAGCCTTTGACAGAAGTTGGCATCCTTAGTTCCTGCAAAAGCTCATGGGTACCCTCCCGCACGCCTACTTTTTGTTTCTGGCTTCATATCTGGAGAACCGAGTATTCCGAGTTAAATGTGGGGAAACAGTGTCCAACACCAAACACATTCGTGCTGGCGTCCCTCAAGGCAATGTACTGGGTCCGCTGCTATATAAAGTGACCACAGCTGACTTGGCTGTCTTTGGGAACCCAAACGTGCGCGTTGCCACGTACGCCAACGACACGGCATTTCTCACCATATCGGAATCACTCGGCGAAGCTAGCTCAATGATGCAGATGCAATTGTTGGCGAGCAACAACTGGCAACAAAGGTGGAATATTACAGTCAATATCTCCTCTTCATGTTTTTCTTACTGGGTTGATTCTTTTCTGTAGCCTTTTAATGTGCTTGGTTACTTGCCACAGATTGTGTTGTGGGTCGTCAGGAGCAAGCTGCGTGAGAAAACTATCTAGGGCATCCTTTCTCAGATTCTTGTGTCTCTTTCAGTTCCTTGGTGATTCTATTTAGGACTGTCTTGTCCGTCGGGTTCCTGGACAGGATCCAGACCCGCCTCAGACGCCTTTTTTCAGCAAGCAGCTCGGCCACTTGTGGTGACCAGAGGTTAACGTCTCTGTTCTCAACTCTGGGCCGGTTTGAGTGTCTGGGTGCCGCATGTGACGCTGCATTGTGTGACTGCCGCTCCGGGCTATTACGTGGTGGGCTGGGATTTGTGCAGTTGTCCAGCCAGGTTTGATATTTGCCAATATCAGTGGCTTTTTATATAAGCTTCTTGCGGGCAGACTTCCATATGGCTGCAGCGAATATAGAGATGCCAAGGGCGCTGTGATCAGATAGGAGGTCCTCTACTTCTCTGACGTGGATCCTGTCTGTGTCCAAACCATGAGTTTTCGCGATGTCCAGGACGTCAGGCACCTTATATGGGTCTGTAGGCCAGTATGTAGGTGCGCCTTTACTGTGGCAGTCGAGATTTCTTAAGCGGGTTTGCCTGAACAACGCGTAGCCTTTGGGGTTGTTGGTTCTGGAGCCCCACCAGGTGTGCTTTTCGTTGAAGTCTCCACCTATTAGAAACCTTGTGCCGAGGCTGTCCATTAGCGTCCCGAATTCTTCGTCCCTAGCATTGTGCTTGGGGAGCAGTAGGCAGCGGCTATTGTGACGTCTCCCAGCGTGGTACTCACTCTTATTTTTGCGCATTGGATCCACTCCTCCAGAATAGGGGGCAGGATCTCATACCTTATGTTGCTACGAATCAGAATGGCAGCTCCGTCGCGGGCTCTTTCGTTGGGGTGATTGGCTGAGATCGGGTCGTATCCTCGCAGGCAGAAGTAAGATCTATCAGAGAAATGGGTCTCAGATATGAGGAGTATATCGGTGTTGTTGGTCTTGCAGCAAAAGCTCAACCTAAGGCCTGTTTTTGCAGGCCGTTAGCATTCCAGATCGTGATCTCTAAACCTTGTCGCATAATGTGAAGCAAACAGTTTCCAGCATTGCTGTCATTTGACCTAGTATTTTATCCATCATTCTTTTAACCATGGCCTATATCCTTATCACTACCGCATTAAGTTGATTGTCCGGCTTTGGATACGGGCAGAAAGCTTGATTTGCCTCGTAGGTGCTCTTGGCAGCCTTAACAAAGCTAATGTTAGCATTAACCATGCTGGAGTTTGGCGGCAGTCCATCTCTTGGAGTTGTCTGTCTGTTTACTGTTAAGAGGCTCTTTGCCTTCTTATAGGCTGGGCATCGCTTTATAGGAGGCCACATGGGGACCCTGACAGTGCAGGCAGAAGGCCGGGTCACTGCTCTGCTTTGAGCAATCCGACGAGGAGTGTCCGCCCCCACATTTCACACATCTGCGTTCCAGGTGGCAGTATCTTTGGGTGTGCCCGTTTCCTTGGCAGCGATAGCATTGGGGGACATCGTTAAATTTCAATGGGGGCTCGACTGTAACCACAGAGCACCAAAGGCTTTTGATTTTGTATGCCTCTTTGTTGTTTTTCGCCGGCTCGAGATATACCTTGAATATGTTTAGGTGTCTTACTTCGTGCCCGTAGTTGCTTAAACCTTCCTTGATCTCGTCCAGCTTAGTTGAGTGGTGCAGGCCTTTGACCACTCTCCGGTAGGCTCTTTTGTCGCTGGGCTGAACGGTGTTGTACCGTTTGTTATTCTCATTGAGAAATGCCTTAATTGCAGTGAAGCTAGCTTTATCTTGCGTCATTACTCTAATGTTGTTGTTTTTAGTGGCTTTATAATTCAACTTCTACTGCTTTGCTAAGGGCGCCAGTTATGGCATCGGTAAACGCTTTGATATTGGTCACATCTGGAATAAAAATCGATGGTGGCTTGATCGTCTTAGGTTCTTTAGCAAGCTCCTTATTTGGTTGGCCTTTAGCTAGTCCTATGACTTCAGTAGAGTCATCGCTGGCCGAAGATTCTTCGTCATCATCATCTGTAGAGAGTGCAGCGAATCTGTTGCTTCTTAGATTTTCTCTAGCAGCTTTGCTGGTGCTTGGTCCGTAGTAGGTAGGTAAACGCGGGAAGGCTGTTTGCGCTGTTTGCGCGCGGGCTTCCTCCTTATTTCTCCAGGTTCGCTAGTGCAGCTCGAATTCTCAGAGTCAGGGTTGCTAGCTGTGGTCTTCTTCCTCTTGGCGCTGTTGGTTTTGATTGGCTGTATAGCACGTGGCGCGGCTTGCCAGTCCATCTTGATGGTGAGGGGTACGGGGGAGCGGGAGTGAGCAGGTTAGTCTGTGTTGTTGTTTATTGCTGTATTCTTGTTATCGTGAGTGTGTTGAAATTACGCGCACAAGCGTGTGCGTGTGTAAATATTAGTGCGCCGTTATTTGCGCACGGCACGCAAGCTGACAGAGCGCAGTAACGGTTGCAGCGACCAATCAGAGCGCAGCTGGCCTGATAATTTCGCCTCAATTAACTGTTGTTTATGTTGTTTGTGTATTTAGAATGCTTCGCAGCGGTCCGTAGGCACGTCTTTACTCAACGAGTGTTTGATCGCGACTAAACTATTACATGAAGGAGACAAGGCGGATGGTAGCATTTGCAAAAAAAGTCGTCATAATTGAATAGGTGTCAAAAAACCTATATAGGTAGTGGGTGCACAAGGCATGTCGTATGAAAAAATTTTCTCTGCGGCATATGACTGTGGGATTTTGCTTTGCCGGCATAAGTCAATTATCTTTAATTGAAAATATTAATGAAGTTATTTGAATGTATTATTAAACTCGTACATAAAGAAGATACGATAGTTGGTAGCATTTGCAAAATATGTCGGCATTATAGAATATGTATCGAAAAACCTATATAGGGAGTGGTGTCGCGCAATGAATGTCAAATGAAAAACTGTATATACGGCAAATTCACATGACTATGGGGTTTTGCTTAGCCGACATAAATCATTTATGATTAATAAAATAGACTAATGACGTTCTTTGAATGTATTATTAAACTAGTACATAATAAAGATGGGCGGATCGTAGCATTTGGAAAAAAAACGGCATTATAGAATATTAGTCAAAGGACCTATATTTGACGTGGTGCCGGATTAATTCAATTATTATTATTTGAAAAGATAAATTAAGTTTTTAAATGAATTTTTAAATTAGTTCATGAGAAAGTTAAAGTGGTCGGCATTATTCGGAAAAAATGTCGGCATTACAGAATATGTATCAAAAAACCTATATAACTATTTTTTTTGTAGTGGGAGTGTTTATTGATTTAATACTATCCTTCCTTTAAATGGTATAAATGTTAATTTAGCATTTGTAAGTTTCATGTATTGAACTTAGTTTAGATGTTATTCTTGGAAGAAAGTTAAATGGCTATGTTATTCCAAGACGGAAGGTCAAATGGCTCTATTGTCCCATGGGAGATCCAGTGGGTGGGCTCTGCAGAGTCTTCTTCTTTGTTGGCTGCTGTCTAGCAGACAAATGGCTAGTGTATTTGGATGGTTGTGTAATCGCTGGATATATCGTCTGTTGCTTTTGGCAATCTCGACATTTACCCAGGGGAACTTGAGAACATCGTGAATGGGGGCGTTATCATGATATATGTGTGCGTTTGTAGCGATGCGTAGTGCTTTGTTTTCGAATGTTTGAATGATCCGGATATTGGACCTGCAGGCTGTACCCCAGAGCTGGATTCCATAGGTCCAGAATGGTCTGATGATCGCCTTGTAGGTCAGAATCTTGGAGGAGGTGGAGAGCCTTGATCTCCTGCCCATAAGCCAGTAGTAGGCTTTTAGTCGCAGCTCACACTGGTTTTGCTTTTTTATTAAGTGTGCTCTCCCAGTGAGTTTCCTGTCTAACGTTATTCCAAGATATTTGGGAGTAGGTTCTCCTGGTATTGTGACTCCGTCTAGTTGAACTGGTGGACAGTTACACGAGCGGAGTGCAAAGGTGGTCGCAGTTGACTTGTCGCCATTGACTGTAATATTCCACCACTTTTGCCAGTCGTTGACGAGGTTCAATTGCATCTGCATCAGTGAGCTAGCTTCGCCAGGTGATTCCGATATGGTGAGAAAAGCCGTGTCGTCGGCGTACGTGGCCACGCGCACGTTTGGGTTCCCAGTAACGGGCAAGTCAGATGTGTACACGTTATAGAGCAGCGGACCCAGTACACTGCCTTGAGGGACACCAGCAAGGATGTATTTGGTGATGGACACTGTTTCCCCACATTTAACTCGGAATGTTCGATTCTCCAGATATGAAGCCAGAAACAAAAAGTAGGCGTGTGGGAGGTTACCCTTGAGCTTTTGCTGGAGCCCAGGATGCCAAACTCTTTTAAAGGCTTGTTTGACATCGATGAATACGACGTAGCAATATTTTTCTCCTCAAATGCGTCGAGGATAGTTTGAACCACTCTGTGGCATTGTTCCGGGGTTCCTTGAGCTTTTGCTGGAGCCCAGGATGCCAAACTCTGTCAAAGGCTTGTTTGACATCGAGGAATACGGCGTAGCAATATTTATCTCCTCAAATGCGTCGAGGATAGTTTGAACCACTCTGTGGCATTGTTCCGGGGTTCCGTGACAGCGCCTGTGGCTGAAACTAGTGGTCCGGGATCACACCGGCCTCGTCCAATACTGGCAAAACTCTAGTAAAAAATACCCTTTCGAGTATCTTGGAGAGCGCTGGCAGTAAACTAATCGGGCGATAGGAGGCCAGATTAGCTTCAGGTTTACCAGGTTTAGCCGATTTCCATGCATCTGTTATATATTTTGGTGATGAACGAGATGCTTCTTTGCGGTAGTAGCTTTAATGCCATTGCATTGATACCAACATCGCCTGAGCTTTTTTGTTGTGTAGCGCTGTTAAATATTCAGCTATCTCCTCTTCATGTACCGGGGGAATCGTTTCCGTTCCTTCGGGCGGTAAAGTTAGCTGGTGTGCAGTTTCGGTTGCTTCGACTGGCGTGCACTTAAGTGCTCGGCAAAAGCATTGGCTCTGTCAGCTTCCGTTCTATACCAACTTTTTTTCTTACTGGGTTGATTCTTCTCTGTGGCCTTTTAATGTGCTTGGTTACTTTCCACAGATTGTGTTGTGGGTCGTCAGGGGCAAGCTGCGTGAGAAACCTATCTAGGGCATCCTTTCTCAGAATCTTGAGTGTCTCTCTCAGTTCCTTGATGATTCTATTTACGACTGTCTTGTCCCTCGGGTTCCTAGACAGGAACCAAACCCACCTGAGACGCCTTTTTTCAGCAAGCAGCTCGGCACCTTGTGGTGACCAGAGAACGTCTCTGTTCTCAACTCTGGGCGGGGTTGAGAGTCTTAGCGCCGCATGTGACGCTGCATTGTTAACATGAGTTGTTATCTCTGTGACAGCAGCTTCGATGTCCTCCGGCTATGCAGTGGGGGATGGGATTGGTGCAGTTGTCCTGCCAGGTTTGATATTTGCCAATATTAGTGGCTTTACATATAAGCTTTTTGCGGACAGATTTCCGCATGGCTGGAGCGAATAAAGAGATGGCAATGGCGCTGTAATCAGATAGGAACCTCCACTTCTCTGACGTGGATTCTGCTAGTGTCCAAATCACGAGTTATCGCGATGCCCAGGACGTCAGGCACCTTATATGGGTCTGTAGGCCAGTATGTAGGTGCGCCTGTACTGTGGCAGTCGAGGTTTCTTAAGCGGGTTTGCCTCAACAGCGCGTAGCCTCTAGGGCTGTTGGTTCTGGAGCCCCACCAGGTGTGCTTGACGTTGAAGTCTCCGTCTATTAGAAACCTTGCGCCGAGGCTATCTATAAGCGTCATGAATTCTTCGTCCCTAGCATTGTGCTTGGGGGGCAGTAGGCAGCGTCTCCCAGCATGGTACTCACTCTTATTTTTGCGCATTGGATCCATTCCTCCAGAACAGGGGGCAGGATCTCAAACCTTATGTTGCTACGAATCAGAATGGCAGCTCCGTCGCGGGCTCTTTCGTTGGGGTGATTGGCTGAGATCGGG
The DNA here is from genome assembly GCA_035045885.1 of Drosophila borealis. Lineage (NCBI taxonomy): Eukaryota > Metazoa > Arthropoda > Insecta > Diptera > Drosophilidae > Drosophila > Drosophila borealis. The sequence continues at coordinate 10,207 of JAWNOR010000140.1, read as the reverse complement.
TCGTATCCTCGCAGGCAGAAGTAAGATCTATCAGAGAAATGGGTCTCAGATATGAGGAGTATATCGGTGTTGTTGGTCTTGCAGCAAAGCTCAACCTAAGGCCTGTTTTTGCACAGGCCGTTAGCATTCCAGATCGTGATCTCTAAACCTTCTTGCATAATGTGGAGCAAACAGTTTCCAGTATCTGTGTCATTTACCTAGTATTTTATCCATCATTCTTTCAAACATGGCCTCTAGCCTTGTCACTACCGCATTAAGTTGATTTTTCGGCTTTGGATCCGGGCAGGGAGCTTGATTTACCTCCGCCTCCACATTTTACACATCTATGTTCCAGGTGGCAGTATCTTTGGGTGTGCCCGTATCCTTGGCAGCGATAGCATTGGGGGACATCTTTAAATTTCAATGGGGGCTCGACTGTAACCACAGAGCAGCAAAGCCTTTTGATTTTGTATGCATCTTTGTTATTTTTCGCCGGCTCGAGATTAACGAAGAATATACTTAGGGGTTTTTTCGTGCTTTTTTGTTTGAGGTTACACAGGTCTCTTACTTCGAGCCGATAGTTGCTTAAACTTCCTTGATCTCGTTCAGCTCAGTGAAGTGGTGCAGGCCTCTGACCACTATCTGGTAGGCTCTTTTGTCGCTGGGCTGAACGGTGTGGTACCGTTTGTTATTCTCATTGAGAAATGCCTTAAGTGCAGTGAAGCTAGCTTTATCTTGCGCTATTACTCGAATGTTGTTGTTTTTAGTGGCTTTATACGTAACTTCTACTGCTTCGCTAAGGGCGCCAGTTATGGCATTGGTAAGCGCTTTGATATTGGTCAAGTCTGGAATAAAAATCGGTGGTGGCTTGATCGACTTAGGTTCGTTAGCAAGCTCCTTATTTGGTTGGCCTTTAGGTAGTCCTATGACTTCTGTGGAGTCATCGCTGGCCGAAGATTCTTCGTCGTCGTCATCTGTAGAGAGTGCAGCGTATCTGTTGCTTCTTAGCTTGGTCCGTCTGGTAGGTATACGTGAGAAGGCTGTTTGCGCGCAGTCTTCCGCCTTATTTCTTAAGGTTCGCTAGTGTAGCTCGAATTCTCAGATTCAGGGTTGCTAGCTGTGGTGTTGGTCTTCTTCCTCTTGGTGATGTTGGTTTTGATTGGCTGTATAGCACGTGGCTCGGCTTGCCAGACCATCTTGTCCATCTTGAAAGTGAGGGGTACGGGGGAGCGGGAGCGAGCAAGCTGCCCGTCTGGCGAGCTTAAGCAGCGAGTGCTAGTGTGTGTTGTTGTTTGTTGAAATATTCTTATTGTCGTGTGTGTGTTGAAATAACGCGCACAAACGTGTGCGTGTGTAAGTATTAGTGCGCGTTATTTGCGTTATTGCGCAGTAACGGTTGCAACGACCAATCAGAGCGCAGCTGGCCTGATAATTTTGCCGCAAGTAACTGTTGTCACGTCTTTACTCAACGAGTGTTTGATCGCGACTGAAGGCATATCATCTGAAAACAACCCCACGGTCATATGAATTCGCAGTATATATAATTTTTCTAAGGACATGCCTTGCATACCCACTCCCTATACAGATTTTTTTTTACACATATTTTTTTTCCAAATTCTTCCATCCACCTTATCTTTTTCATGTACTATTTTTATAATACATTCAAATAACTTCATTAATCTTTTCAATTAAACATATTTGACTTATGCCGGCAAGGCACAACCCCACAGTCATATGAATTTGTCGTATATAAAATGTTTTCCCATGATATGCCTTGCGAACCCACTCCCTATTTTTGACATATTTTTCCAAATACTACCATCCACTCTATCTTGTTCACGTACTAGTTCTATAATACATTCAAATAACTTAATTAATCTTATAAATTAAGGATAATTGACCTATGCCGGCAGGGCAAAACCCCAAAGCCCATACGACATGCTTTGCGCGACATTACTCTATATTGAGATATATTCTATAATGCCGAAATTTTCCCAAATGCTACCAATCATCAAATCATCTTCATGTTCTAGTTTAAAAATAAATTCATATATTTTCAATAATCGTTTCAATGAAAGATAATTGACTTACGCTGACTTATGCTGACTTTATTGATTTAATACTATCCTTTGTGGATTACCATTAAATTATATAATTATAAACTTAGCTTATGTATATTTCATGTATTGAACTTAGTTTAGATGTTATTCTTGGAAGAAAGTTAAATGGCTATGTTATTCCAGGACGGAAGCTCAAATGGCTATATTCTCCCATGGGAGATCCAGTGGGTGGGCTCTGCAGAGTCTTCTTCTTTGTTGGATGTTGTCTAGCAGACAAATGGCTAGTGTGTTTGGATGGTTGTATAATCGCTGGATATATCGTCTGCTGCTTTAGGCAATCTCGTCTTCTACCCAGGGGAACTTGAGAACATTGTGGATGGTGGCGTTATCATGATAAAGGGCAAGTCAGCTGTTCTCTCTACCCTTCCTACCTTGACAAGCAACAACAAAAAAAATGGAATGTAGATGCTTGACCCTATTTCAGGTTACTACACCAACATAGTGATGGTTTGCAAACGGCTAACATGGGTACTTGACAGATAAGATAAACAAATCAAGGAATTAGGATCACGCATTGCTCAGTTTTGAGCATGATGCCAATTAATTAAAAGATAGGTATAACCTAATATACAAAAAGAATACAGCTACCAAAAAAAAAAAACTTAAATGCAAAGTTAATATGATGAATGTACGATAGCTAGTTTAAAGCACATAAAGAAATTAAGTGGAAGGAGAAATTCACCAACATTATTTTGAGACTTGACGGATAGTAATTAATTTACCGTCTTGCTAAATTAAGCTGCATTTAAATGTTCATATGTGTATATAAATATGTATATTGATAAGCGTTGTTTTAAACTCTTACTCACGCGATATCCTTCAAAGCAGACGTTGCGCCCAATGTATTCGACGATTAGGATCGCTGTTGCTAAATATTGCAAAAGAAATTTATAAGTATACTAGCTGCTTTTACCCGGCGTTGCACGGGTAATACTCCATCTCAAAACAAACTTACTAATGTAACTCGAAGTTTCACGACCATAACTATATTTTAGAACTAAGTATCTGATGTTACCCGGAGTTTCGCTGTCAAAACGTTCTTTACGATCTAAAAAGTTGCCAAATATTTCTGATAAGATTGATTATTTCGCCTTCTCACATTTAGCTCACTCCAAACACAATTGTGCATCTCAAAACAAACTTACTAATGTAACACGAAGTTTCACGACCATAACTATATTTTAGAACTAAGTATCTGATGTTACCCGGAGTTTCGCTGTCAAAACGTTCTTTACGATCTAAAAAGTTGCCAAATATTTCTGATAAGATTGATTATTTCGCCTTCTCACATTTAACTCACTCCAAACACAATTGTGCGGGGGCTACCCAGAGGACACTTGGTCTGTTTTAAGAGACCGGAAGTATGTGAGTTGCTAGAATCGCTCGAAAATAAAATAATTTTACTTCAATACTCGAGACGATTCCATCCTCCATCCCCCCACATATAATTAATTTATCTTAATGGGCATAAAAGTTCCCTTTACTTTTTTAGAACTTCTATATTAGAAAAAAAATTATTCTAAAACTATTCTAAAGAAGGGACAGCCCTTCTTTAAAAACTTCTTTAAAATAAACTTAAAACTACATGGGATTAAAACGTTAATCTGTTCAACTTAAATTTGTTTTTTGTAATTTTTTTTTTATTTACAATCTATTGAAAAAAAAGGAGTATATATGAATAAAAAATTCAAAATATATATCAAAAGATTCTAGACAATTTCATCATGGTTACGTTAAAGTTCCCAAATTTATTTAAGAACTCCCTTGTTACAAAAATTAAAGTTCCCTTTAGAACTTCTTTGACTTAAAATATAATTGTTTTTAACTCATTAAAAATATAAATTTTCCCAAACGAAATTTATATCTTCTAACAGTTTACACAAAACTGATAGGCTTGCTAGATTTATTTATATTATGACTTTTAATTTGCAATCTATCTGGAAAATGAGTAATTTTAGATACATCAATTAAAGTTCCCTCTAGAACTTCTTTAGTCCATAAAACTATGCTTAAATTTTTAAACTATTTAATCGTCAAAATTTAATTTGAACTCATTAAAAATACAAATTTTCCTAAATGCAGTTTATATCTAAACGTTTTGACTAAAATTATGGGCTTGCTACATTTGTTACTATATTTTTTAACTTACAGATAGATCTGAAAAATGAGTAAATTTAAAAGACAGAAAATTAAAAATATTTTTTAAACGACGTTAAAGTTCTCCATATTATTTTAGAACTCCATTGTCACTTAAATTTTTTAGAGTTTATTTTGCCTAAATAAAACTATGCTTAAATTATTCAACTATTGTTGGAAAATTATTTTGTGAACTGTTTTTTTCCTACGGACAGAAACAAAAACAACCTATGCCTAACTCAAAACAATACTATAAAACCAGTTATTACGTTAAAGTTCTTCATTTCATTTAAGAACTTCATTGTAAACAACATTTGCAGATTTACCAAGAGGTGCTAAAATGATAAGGTTGCTAGCTGAGCTTACTCTAGAACAGGCTACATAAAACTGTCCATGAGTAAAGCAATCTTCTGTAAGATCTAACCCAGCTAGCTTTAAAGTCTGACCTTGCGATTTGTTAATTGTAATTGCGAAGCAGACTTTTAAGGGAAATTGAAGTCTCTTAAACTGAAAAGGAAGATCTGATGGTATAAGCGGGATCCTTGGTAAAAATACCGATTCTCCTTTGGCACATCCAGTCACCACGGTAGCCTCAATGACATTTTTATGAAGAGCTTTCACTTGCAGTCGAGTACCATTGCATAATTTTGGTGGATTTAGATTCCGCAATAACATTATAGGTGCACCGACTTTAGGAGTTAGAATATGCGGGGGAGCTCCTGCTGGGTTCAACGTATTAAGAAACTCGACGGGGTAGTGAACTGCGTCATCGATATCTGTAACAGAATCGATAGACCTATATTGAATTCGATCGCCATCAAGTGATTTAAGTAGCAAATCATTAATATAGGCGGTTCTTTCATTTTTTGCAGTTAAAATTGATCGTTCCGATAACCAATTTGGCGGTTTTGCCAATATGCTGGAAACATTCGGGTACACAATTGTGATAAGCTCTTCAAGAGTCGTTACGACACTACCTAAACATGATGGGATATCAATTTTTCCTTCAACAGTGGGATATGTACCATCTCCTATTTTAAGTAATACTTCTGCAAAAATACCAGTTGAAGCATTACTATTCAAGTGAACACGCATATTTGTCCTTAATGCAAGTTTTTGAATTTGAGGCCACAAAAATGAGGATTTTAGGCATGACTTTATTTCATCAGCTCTTGTTCCCCTAGGTATTACAGGATGTCTTTGACGAAAGTCTCCAGCTAAAAGAACGGTTATGCCTCCCATAAGGAAGTCATTATCTCGCAAATCCTTTAGTGTTCTGTTCAGAACTTCAAAGCCACCTTTATGAGCCATGGTGCACTCATCCCAAACAATAAGGCTGCAATCTTTGAGTACCTTGGCAAAATTAGATTGCTTTGAAATAGAACATTGAGGTAACTCTGCATTTATTAAATTAAATGGAAGTTTGAATGCAGAGTGTGCTGTTCGACCCCCATTAAGCAATGTGGCAGCTATACCTGAGGAAGCTACAGCCAATGCTATTTTCTGACTTTGTCTTACTTTAGCTAACAACAAATTTAGTAAAAATGTTTTACCTGTACCACCAGGGGCGTCCAGAAAAATATTTTTCCTCAATCTGAACGCTTTTCAAAATAATATCGTATACGCTTTTCTGTTCGTTATTCAGGGGAGGCTCGTTATCTATAACAATTTCATTTAAAATGTTATTATCATAACTAATTTTCCGAAGATAATCTCTATTCTGCAGGATTTCTATGGATCTACATGGGTCAGGCAGCCCGTATGCCGTCAAACATTGTCCTCCTAAGGACAACACCATGTCTTCAAGATATATCAGACAGTTATTTAAAATTTTTTCATAACTGCATCTACATTAGGGCCAGCTATGAGTTTCATTTCATTAATAATGTCTTTTGAAAGGCTTTCTTTATATTTGTTCCACAAACTTAAGGCATCGGATACTTGACAAAATACCAAAATGGTTGCAAAAAGTTCGCGCAATTTAAACGGAACTTGACACAGAACAGCTTCCGCCATTGTAGAGTCCCAATGACTATCGTTTTCAAGTAAGCCCAAAGCTTTGCAAGCTAATTGAAACGATTCATAAATAGTTCCATTGGTGGAGTAAAATTCTCAAGTAATAACATTCACTGTTATTGGGGTGTACTGTATACACCCTTCCCAAAGCTTGATCTTATTTAAATGCACGAAAGTAAACTACTTCACTTCCCCGTTTCCTTCTTTCAAACTTATTCTTATTCCACGTATAATAAGAAGGAACTTCCACATACAACAGTGTTTTCGCAAATTCGTCTTTTGTGCAAAGTTCAAAAAATGCTAGAATGGTTGTGTGGGATGGGTTACTAAGCTTTTCCCGAATTTGATTTGAATTGGTTGGGTTGAAGTAAATGCGCTGCCCATTTTCTAAGTGTACAGCCAAGTGCGTAACAGTCGGAAACCTTTCATGTATGGGAAATGCGAGAATTCTCCATACTGCTTCTGAACTGCTAATATATCTACCACTTTCATACATTTTAACCTCATCTTTCTGATTTTCAAGCGTAAAAGATGCTTGATCACTACCCTTATTTACATATTTGCATATGTATTTTATTGACTTAACAGAACTGCTGTACTCAATATTTATATGGGCCTCAAATGTGCGTAAGAGAACACTATTATAGGGCACAACCCAACGGTTATCTAGAATGTTTCCATTAATTTCAACAGTAAAGCCACCATCTTGTGGAGCTCTTCGCCGGTATGGAGGATAACCGTCATTTCCTGTGATAGTTTCACTAAGCAACTGTCGAAGAAATCTTTTTGTACATTTGCCTTCTCTCATACAGGGTGATTTAAGGTTCATTGTACCGCATGGCCCATGAACCACGTTAGCCTTGACTATTTCAAACAATAGTTGATCGTTTTGATGATCTGGAATTTCTGCACAGATAATACCATCAATTTGATCGGGCATAATATGTTTTTCTAACCATAGCAAAATGTGAATATGTGGTAGACCACGCTTTTGCCACTCCACAGAGTACATAAAACACTGAACTTTACCAAACAAATTGCCTTTTGTTAACAAAGACATTAAAGCTTTTACTTTTAAGTGAAAGACTCTAGCAATAATGTCATGGCGATCATGCGTTTTTTGCCCTGGCATCAAAACATCTGCAATATCTTTCCATTTAGGGTTGCAAGTAAATGTAATGAAAAGATCAGGACGCCCGTGGTGTCGAACATACGTCATTGCGTCCTGAGTTTTCTCATGCATGTATCTTGCCGACCCAGTAAAGGTAGATGGAAGAACTACTAACTGACCAAGCTGAAAAGCATCCACATCTTGCCTGCCAATAGCATCTTGAAGGTGTATATAACTATCTGCCCTGAGTTGTGCTTGGTTGTTTCGTATGAAATTCAGTCTTTCAGTTTCAATTTTTGCATACATGTCAACTAAAAACTGACTGAATAGAGATCGGCAATAAAGTAAATGATTGGCCTGAGATTTCCGAATCATTATTCTGTATGTGTAAAAACTAATTGCTGAAACAGTTTTTTTCAGAGGCAATTTTGTGAGGGGGTCACGTTGAGATATGTCAACGGAATATCCATCCTCTCCACGACAAAAAAGAAGTGGATATTGCAATGCATCATAGGAACGGTGAACTTCACTAATGCGTTGCAATTTATTATTATGTTTTTCCACAATAATATCTCGCTTCTCAAACTGCTGACCAACTATTAGAAGAGCTACTTCACTTACGGTGGGGGATTCATTCGTCCTTTATGCAAATCAGTTATTTTTTTATTGGCTTGAATAACCATTTTAAAATTAGTACACTTGCTGGGAATTTTATCAAATGCACTTTTAAAATCTTCAACGTAAGAAAACCTAATCTCATATCTGCTATGTTTTTGCATCTAAGTTGCGCTTCCCTGTCATCCTCACCAACAAAATAAATTTGTAAAAGTTGGGGATCCTGTTCAAGGCCTGGCAAAATACTACCAACTAAATGGTACACTTGACCTTGCACCTTAAATGTAGGCATAAAGCCGGTGTCTGGAATTTTGTTGCATCCAAATGATGTCATTTGAAAACAGCTATTATATTTTCTTATGCGGTCTATAAAATGAGTGTACTCAGGGTGATCACCCTTTAATAAGCTGTTAAGAGGTTCTGGTAAAAGCTCGAAAAAGGAAATTGAACTTTACCAGATTTGCAGCACAGTCCCTGCGATTCATTTTTCCATTTTAGCGCATCACAAAACTTACATTTATAGCTCATGGAACCAAGTACAACAGTTTTGTCTGCGTTATATGCTATTTGGGAATCGTACGTAAGGCCAGACTTTCCATAGGCGCAATCGTCTTTCCGATCGTGCGTTAGGATGGCTCTGTTCGTGACGATTAACAGCTTTTCGGTGTACATCAGGGTTAAGAGTCTGATATAATCTGACCGCAGCTTGGTGCACCTCAGGATTCTCAGCCTGATATTTTAAAGCTGAAGCTCGGTGCACCTCAGGATTCTCAGCCTGATATTTTAAAGCTGATGCTCGGTGCACCTCCGGATTTTCTGCCTGGTATTGTGAAGCAGCAACTCGGTGCACCTCAGGATTCTCAGCCTGATATTTTAAAGCTGATGCTCGGTGCACCTCCGGATTTTCTGCCTGGTATTGTGAAGCAGCAACTCGGTGCACCTCAGGATTCTCAGCCTGATATTTTAAAGCTGAAGCTCGGTGCACCTCCGGATTTTCTGCCTGGTATTTTGAAGCAGCAACTCGGTGCACCTCAGGATTCTCAGCCTGATATTTTAAAGCTGAAACTCGGTGCACCTGAGGATGCTCAGTCTGATATTTCGCTGCTGCAGCTCGATGCGCTTCAGGATTTTTAACTTGGTAAATTTTTGCTTCTACTCGGTGCACCTCAGGATTCTCAGCCTGGTATTTTGAAGCAGCAACTCGGTGCACCTCAGGATTCTCAGCCTGATATTTTAAAGCTGAAACTCGGTGCACCTGAGGATGCTCAGCCTGATATTTTTTGACTGCAGCTCGATGCACTTCAGGCTGAGAAGCCTGATATTGCTTTATAATATGCTCAACGCGATATTTTTTGGCTGCCACATTAAACTGCTTTTTCCTAATTCTATCAGAAAATCGAGTTCTTTTACTCACAGCTTTCTCTCTAACATTTGCGTTCGAATTATTTTCAGAACCAGAATCTATATTGGACAAAGTATAAGACGGAATATACACATCAAAATGGCCATTTGAAAGGTCCCCCGTAAAACGCAATCTTTCGACTGAGTTTGCTTCCGAGCCACATTTCATTAAAAATTGTTGGTTATGATACACTTAAAAAAGCAGACCATACATTTGCCCAGCTGCATATAATTCACACGTGCTACCCCCATATGTATGGGGCTGTAACATATTTTTCAAAAAGTGTGAAACACCCCTCAAATGAATTTGAACAAAGATCTTTGAAAATAAGTGTGGGGCCGTTCGGATGGTAAACAAAAAAACTTTCATACAACCGTTTTCCGCCAATTTATCACTGTTGCGGGTGGAATTTTCCAAATCGCTGAAATACGTATTTATTAAGTTCTTATTTAGAGCTTTGAAAATAAGTTTGAAGCAAATCGGACACAACTTAAAACTTCGCCCAAAAAATTTTTAAATCGCAAAAGTGTGAAACACGTCTCAAATGATTTTTCTTATAGATCTCTGGCAATGAATTTGAGCGGAAAACTTCACCCACCAAATCTTTGACCTCCATTTGCACCAAGGAGGGATGGATTGTTCAAAAAGTGTGAATCACCCCTCAAATGAATTTGAACAAAGATCTTTGAAAATAAGTTTGAGGCTGATCGGATGGTAAACATAAAAGTTACATACAAACGTCTTAGCGTGCACCTACATCACATAAGGAAACTACAGTGAAAATTTCAGCTTCCTAGCTCTTACGGTTTGGGTTGTGCGTTGATCACC
>JAWNOR010000138.1:0-43934 GCA_035045885.1 Drosophila borealis | reverse complement strand
TGTGTCTGTCAGCGACGCTATAGGTATTCCTGCCTATCTGTCTTCCCCACTGTCTATGTAACTCTCGCTTTACCTGTGTGTCTGTATGTCTGCGAGTCTGTGGGTCTGTGTGACCGTCTGCCTATCTTCCCATCTGTCTGTCTGTCTGCCGGTAGGTCTGCCTGTCTGTCTGCTTGTTTGTCTTTCTATCTTTGCCCGTGCGTCTGACTGTCTGCGAGTCTATTGGTCTGCCTTTCTGTCTGTCTATCTAAGAACATGTCTGTCTGTCTGGCCGTCTGCCTGTCTCTCTGTCTGTATGTCTGTGTGTCTATATATCGTCCTGTCTGTCTCTGCCGTATGTCTGTCTGCGAGGCTGTAGATATTCTTGTCTTTTTATCTGTCTGACTGCCTGTGTATCTCTCCCTCTCTCTTCCTGTGTGTCTCTATGTCTGCGAATTTGTGGGTCTGCGTGTCTGTCTGCCGTGTTCCTATCTGTCTGTCTGTCCGCTGGTCAGTCTGCCTGTCGGTCTGTCTCTCTCTCCCTGCCCGTGCATCTGACTGTCTGCGAGCCTATTGGTCTGCCTTTGTGTCTGTCTATCTGTGTGCCTGCCTGTCTGTCTGCCCGTCTGCCTTTCTCTGTCTGCATGTCTGTCTGTCTGTATATCAGCCTGTCTGTCTCTGCCGGTGCGTCTGTCTATCTGTATGCTTGCCTGTCTGCGTATCTCTCTCTCTCTCTTCCAGTGTGTCCGTCTGTGTGACCGTCTGCCTTTCATCCTATCTGTCAGTCTGTCTTCCGGTCTGTCTGACTGCCTTTCTGTCTGTCTATCTGTGTACCTGTCTGTCTGTCTGCCCGTCTCTCTGTCTACATATATGTCTGCCTGCGAGGCTGTAGGTATTCCTGTCCATCTAACTGCCTGACTGTCTGTGTGTCTCTCTCTCTCTTCCTGTGTGTCTGTTTATCTGTGGGTCTGCGTGTCTATCTGCAAGTTTTCCTATCTGTGTTTCTTTCTGATGGTCGGCCTGCCTATCTGCCTCTCTCTCTGCCCGTGCGTCAGGCTGTCTGCGAGTCTATTGGTCTGCCTTTGTGGACGTATATCTGTATGCCTGTCTGTCTGTATATCAGCATGTCTGTCTGTGCCGGAGCGTCTGTCTGCGAGGCTGTAGATATTCCTGTTTATCTGTCTGCCTGATTGTCTGTGTTTCTCTCCCTCTCTCTTCCTGTGTGTCTCTATGTCTGCGAGTTTGTGGGTCTGCGTGTCTGTCTGCCTGTTTTCTTATCTGTCCGCCGGTCGGTCTGCCTGTCTCTCTCTCTCTCTCTCTGCCCGGGTGTCTGACTTTCTGCGAGTCTATTGGCCTGCAATTCTCGCAGGCTATCTGTGTGCCTGTCTGTCTGTCTGCCTGTCTCTCTGTCTGCATGTATGTCTGTCTGTATATCAGCCTTCCTGTCTCTGCCGGAGCGTCTGTCTGCGATGCTGTAGGTGGTCCTGCCTATCTGTCTGCCTGCCTGTCTGTGTATCTCTCTCTCTCTTCTTGTGTTTCTCTATGTCTGCGAGTCTGTGGGTCTGCGTGTATGTCTGCCGTGTTCCTATCTGTCTGTCTGTCCGCTGGTCAGTCTGCCTGTCGGTCTGTCTCTCTCTCCCTGCCCGTGCATCTGACTGTCTGCGAGCCTATTGGTCTGCCTTTGTGTCTGTCTATCTGTGTGCCTGCCTGTCTGTCTGCCCGTCTGCCTCTCTCTGTCTGCATGTCTGTCTGTCTGTATATCAGCCTGTCTGTCTCTGCCGGTGCGTCTGTCTATCTGTCTGCTTGCCTGTCTGCGTATCTCTCTCTCTCTTCCAGTGTGTCCGTATGTCTGCGAGTATGTGGGTCTGTGTGACCGTCTGCCTTTCATCCTATCTGTCAGTCTGTCTGCCGGTCTGTCTGACTGCCTTTCTGTCTGTCTATCTGTGTATCTGTCTGTCTGTCTGCCCGTCTCTCTGTCTACATATCTGTCTGCCTGCGAGGCTGTAGGTATTCCTGTCCATCTGTCTGCCTGACTGTCTGTGTATCTCTCTCTTTTCCTGTGGGTCTACGTGTCTGTCTGCAAGTTTTCCTATCTGTCTTTCTGCCTGCCGGTCGGTCTGCCTGTCTGCCTCTCTTTCTCCCCGTGCGTTTGACTGTCTGCGAGTCTATTGGTCTGCCTTTGTAACCGTCTATCTGTGTGCCTGTCTGTCTGTCTACCCGTCTGTCTGTCTCTTTGTCTGCATGTTTGGCTGTCTGTATATCAGCCGGTCTGTCTGTCTGCCTGTCTCTCTGTCTGCATGTATGTCTGTCTGTATATCTGCTTGTCTGTCTCTGCCGGTGCATCTGTCTGCGATGCTGTAGGTATTCCTGTCTATCTGTATGCCTGACTGTCTGTGTATCTCTCTCTCTCTTCCTGTGTGTCTCTATGTCTGCGAGTCTGTGGGTCTGCTTGTCAGTCTGCCTGTTTTGTCTGTCTCTCTCTGTATGCCCGTGCATCTGACTGTCTTTAAGTCTGTTGGTCTGCCTTTCTGTCCGTCTATCTGAGTGCCTGTCTGCCCGTCTGCCTGCCTCTCTGTCTGCATGTTTGGCTGTCTGTATATCAGCCTGTCTGTCTATCTGCCTGTCTCTCTGTCTGATGTAGATATTACTGCCTATCTGTCTGCCTGACTGACTGTGTATCTTTCTCTCTTCCCGTGTGTCTTTATGTCTGCGAGTCTGTGGGTCTGTGTGACCGTCTGCCTATCTTCCTATCTGTCAGTCTGTCTGCCGGTCTGTCTGTTTGTCTATCTGTGTACCTGTCTGTCTGCCTGTCTCTCTGTCTACAGATCTGTCTTTCTGTAAGTCGTCCTGTTTTTCTCTGCCGGTGTGTCTGTCTGCGATGCTGTAGGTATTCCTGTCTATCTGTATGCCTGTCTGTTTGTGTATCTCTCTCTCTCTTCCTGTGTGTCTCTGTGTCTGCGAGTCTGTGGGTCTGCGTGTCTGTTTGCCTGTTTTCCTATCTGTCTGTCTGTCCGCCGGTCGGTCTGCTTGTCTCTCTCTCTCTCTGCCCGGGCGTCTGACTTTCTGCGAGTCTATTGGTCTACCATTCTGTCAGGCTATCTGTGTGCCTGTCTGTCTGTCTGCCTGTCTCTCTGTTTGCATGTATGTCTGTCTGTATATCTGCTTGTCTGTCTCTGCCGGTGCATCTGTCTGCGATGCTGTAGGTATTCCTGTCTAACTGTATGCCTGACTGTCTGTGTATCTCTCTCTCTTTCCCGTGTGTCTTTATTTCTGCGAGTATGTGGGTCTGTGTGACCGTCTGCCTATCTTCCTATCTGTCAGTCTGTCTGCCGGTCTGTCTGTCTGCCTTTCTGTTGGTCTATCTGTGTACCTGTCTGTCTGTCTGCCTGTCTCTCTGTCTACATATCTGTCTGTCTGTAAGTCTACCTGTCTGTCTCTGCCGGTGTGTCTGTCAGCGAGGCTATAGGTATTCCTGCCTATCTGTCTTCCCCACTGTCTATGTATCTCTCTCTTTACCTGTGTGTCTGTATGTCTGCGAGTCTGTAGGTCTGTGTGACCGTCTGCCTATCTTCCCATCTGTCAGTCTGTCTGCCGGTCTGTATGTGTGTCTGTTTATCTGTGGGTCTGCGTGTCTATCTGCAGATTTTTCTATCTGTCTCTTTGCCTGCCGGTCGGTCTGCCTGTCTGCCTCTCTCTCTGCCCGTGCGTCTGACTGTCTGCGAGTCTATTGGTCTGCCTTTGTGTCCATCTATCTGTGTTCCTGTCTATCTGTCTGCCCGTCTGCCTGTCTCTCTGTCTGCATGTCTGTGTGTCTTTTTATCGGCCTGTCTGTCTCTGACGGTATGTCTGTCTGCGAGGCTGTATGTATTCCTGTATATCTGTCTGCCTGACTGTCTGTGTATCTCTTTCTCTTCCTGTTTGTCTGTATGTCTGCGAGTCTGTTAGTCTGTGTGACCGTCTGCCTATCTTCCTATCTGTCTGTCTGTCTGCCCAACTGTCTGTCTATCTGTGTACCTGTCTGTCTGCCCGTCTGCCTGTCTCTCTGTCTACATATTTGTCTGTCTGAAGTCTACCTTACGGTGTGTCTGCCTGCGAGGCTGTAGGTATTCCTGCCTATCTGTTTGCCTGCCTGTCATTAAATCTCTCTCTCTCTCTTTCTTCCTTTGTGTCTCTATGTCGTGAGTCTGTGCGTCTGCGTGCCTGTCTGCCGGTCTGTCTCTCTTCCTGTGAGTCTGTTTGTCTGCGAGTCAATCGGTCTGTGTGACCGTCTGCCTATCTTCCTATCTGCCTGTCTGTCTGCCGGTCTGTCTGTCTTCCATTCTGTCTGTCTATATGTGTACCTGTCTGTCTGCCTGCCTGTCCTGCCTATCTGTCTGCCTGCCTGTCTGTGTACCTCTCTCACTCTCTCTCTTCCCGTGTGTCTCTTTGTCTGCTAGTCGGTTGGTCTGCGTGTCTGTCTGCATGTTTTCGTATCTGTCCGCCGGTCGGTCTGCCTGTCTCTCTCTCTCTCTGCCCTGACTTTCTGCGAGTCTATTGGTCTGACATTCTCTCTGGCTATCTGTGTGGCTGTCTGTCTGTCTGCCCGTTTGCCTGTCTCTGTGTCTGCATGTATGTTAGTCTGTATATCAGCCTGTCTGTCTCTGCCGGTGCCTCTGTCTGCGATGCTGTAGGTATTCCTGTCTATCTGTCTGCCTGACTGTCTGTGTATCTCTCTCTCTTCCCGTGTGTCTTTATGTCTGCGAGTCTGTGGGTCTGTGTGACCGTGTGCCTATCTTCCTATCTGTCAGTCTGTCTGCCAGTCTGTCTGTCTGCCTTTCTGTTTGTCTATCTGTGTACCTGTCTGTCTGTTTGCCTGTCTCTCTGTCTACATATCTGTCTGTCTGTAAGTCTAGCTGTCTGTCTCTGCATATATGTCTGCCTGTCTGTCTGTGTATCTCTTTCTCTCTTTTCGTGTGTCTCTATGTCTGCGAGTCTTTGGGTCTGCGTGTCTGTCTGCCTGTTCTCTTATCTGTCCGCCGGTCAGTCTGCCTGTCTCTCTCTCTCTCTCTCTCTCTCTGTCTGTATATCTGCCTGTCTGTCTCTGCCGGTGCGTCTGTCTATCTGTCTATCTGACTGTCTGTGTATTTTCTCTCTTCCTGTACGTCTCCGAGTCTGTGGGTCTATGTGACCGTCTTCCTGGCTGTCTGTCTGCCGATCTGTCTGTCTGCCTTTCTGTTTGTCTATCTGTGTGCCTGCCTGTCTGTCTGTATATCAGCCTGTCTGTCTCTGCCGGAGCGTCTGTCTGCGATGCTGCCAGCCTGACTGTCTGGGTATCTTTCTCTGTTCCTGTATGTCTGCGAGTCTGTGGGTCTGTGTGACCGTCTGCCTATCTTCCCATCTGTCTGTCTGCTGCCGGTAGGTCTGCCTGTCTGTCTGCTTGTTTGTCTTTCTCTTTTTGCCCGTGCGTCTGACTGTCTGCGAGTCTATTGGTCTGCCTTTTTGTCTGCCTGTCTGTCTATCTGTGTGCCTGTCTGCCTGTCTCTCTGTCTGCATGTCTGTCTGTTTGTATATCAGCCTGTCTGTCTCTGCCGGTGCGTCTGTCTATCTGTCTTAATGACTGTCTGTGTATCTCTCTCTCTTCCTGTGTGCCTGTACGTCTGCATGTTTGTGGGTCTATGTGACCGTCTTCCTATCTGTCTGTCTGTCTGCCGGTCTGTCTGCCTTTCTGTTTGTCTATCTGTGTGCCAAACTGTCTTTCTGTATATCCGCCTGTCTGGCTCTGCCGGAGCGTCTGTCTGCGATGCTGTCTGTCTGACTGTCTGTGTATCTCTCTCTCTTCCCCTATGTCTGTATGTCTGTGGGTCTGTGTGACCGTCTGCCTATTTTCCCATCTGTCTGTCTGACTACCGGTCGGTCTGCCTGTCTGTCTGCTTGTTTGTCTTTCTCTCTTTGCCCGTGCGTCTGACTGTCTGTGCCTATGTGCCTGTCTGTCTGTCTGCCCGTCTGCCTGTCTCTCTGTCTGCATGTCTGTCTGTCTGTAAATCAGCCTGTCTATCTCTGCCGGAGCGTCTGTCTGCGATGCTGTCTGCCTGACTGTCTGTGTATCTCTCTCTATTCCTGTGTGTCTGTATGTCTGCGAGTCTGTGGGTCTATGTAACCGTCTTTTTATCTGTCTGTCTGTCTGCCGGTCTGTCTGTCTGCCGTTTTGTCTGTCTATCTGTGTACCTTTCTGTCTGTCTGCGCGTCTGTCTCTCCCTCTGTCTATTAATCTGTCGGTCTGTAATTCTACCTGCATGTCTCTGCCGGTGTGTCTATCTGCGAGGCTGCCGGTATTTTCCTGCCAATGTGTCTGCCTGTCTGTCTGTTTCTCTCTCTGTCTCTGCCCGTGCGTCTGACTGTCTGCGAGTCTACTGGTCTGCCTTTCAGTCTGTCTATCTGGGTGCCTGTCTGTATTTCTGCCCGACTGCCTGACTCTCTGTCTGCATGTATGTCTTTCTGTATATCAGCCTGTCAGTCTCTGCCAGTGTGTCTGCCTGCGAGGCTGTAAGTGTTCCTGCATATCTGTCCGCCTGCCTGTCTGTGTATCTCTCTCTTTCTTCCTGTGTGCCTGCGAGTCTGTGGGTCTGCGTGTCTGTCTGCCTGCTTTCTTATATGTCCGCCGGTCGGTCTGCCTGTCTGTCTGTCTCTCTCTCTCTCTCTCTCTCTCTCTCTGCCCGTGTATCTTACTGTCTGCGAGTCTATTGGTCTGCCTTTCTGTCTGTCTATCTGTGTGCCTGTCTGTCTGTCTGTATATCAGCCTGTCTTTGTCTGCCGGAGCGTCTGTCTGCGATGCTGCCTGCCTGACTGTCTGTGTATCTCTCTTTATTCCTGTGTGTTTGTATGGCTGCGAGTCTGTGGGACTATGTGACCGTCTTCTCATCTGTCTGTCTGTCTGCCGGTCTGTCTGTCTGCCTTTTTGTTTGTCTATCTGTGTGCCTGTCTGTCTGTCTGTATATCAGCCTGTCTGTCTCTGCCGGTGCGTCTGTCTATCTGTCTGCCTGACTGTATGTGTGTGTGTCAGCCTGTCCTTCTCTGCCGGTGTGTCTGCCTGCCTGTCTGTGTATCTCTCTCCCTCTCCTTCTGTGATTCTGTATGTCTGCGAGTCTGTTGGTCTGCGTGTCTGTCTGCCTGTTTTTCTATATATCTGTCTGTCTGTCCGCCGGTCGGTCTACCTGTCTGTCTGTCTCTCTCTCTCTCTCTCTGCCCGTGCATCTTACTGTCTGCGAGTCTGTTGGTCTGCCTTTCTGTCTGTCTATCTGTCTGCCTGTCTCTCTGTCTGCCTTTCTGTCTGTCTGTATATCAGCCTGCCTGTCTCTGCCGGTGCGTCTGTCTATCTGTCTTCTTGACTGTCTATGTATCTCTCTCTCTACCTGTGTGTCTGTATGTCTGCGAGTCTGTGGGTCTGTGTGACCGTCTGCCTATCTTCCCATCTGTCTGTCTGCTGCCGGTAGGTCTGCCTGTCTGTCTGCTTGTTTGTCTTTCTCTCTTTGCCCGTGCGTCTGACTGTCTGCGAGTCTATTAGTCTGCCTTTCTGTCTGTCTATCTAAGAACATGTCTGTCTATCTGTCTGCATGTCTGTGTGTCTATATATATGCCTGTCTGTCTCTGCCGGTATGTCTGTCTGCGAGGCTGTAGATATTCTTGGCTTTTTGTCTGCCTGACTGTCTGTGTATCTCTCCCTCTCCCTTCATGTGTGTCTCTATGTCTGCGAGTTTGTGGGTCTGCGTGTTTGTCTGCCAGTTTTCTTATCTGTCCGCCGGTCGGTCTGGCTGTCTCTCTCTCTCGCTGCCCGGGCGTTTGACTTTCTGCGAGTCTATTGGTCTGCCATTCTGTCTGGCTATCTGTGTTCCTGTCCGTCTGTCGGCTCGTATGCCTGTCTCTCTGTCTACATAACTGCCTATCTGTTAGTCTACATGAATGTCTCTGCCGGAGTGTTTGTCTGCAAGACTGTAGGTATTCCTGCCTCTGTATCTGCCTGCCTGTCTGTGTATTTCTCTTTCTCCTAATGTGTGTCTCTAAGTCTGCGAAATTGTTGGTGTGCGAGTCTGTCTGCCTGCTTTCTTTTCTCTGCGGTCTGGCGGTCGTTCTGCCTGTCTGTCTGTCTCTCTTTCCCTCTCTCTCCCCTCTCTCTCTCTCTCTCTCCTCTCTCTCCCTCTCTCTCTCTCTGCCCGGGCGACTGACTGTCTGCGAGTTTATATGTCTGTCTTTCTGTCTGTCTATCTGTGTGCCTGTCTGTCTGTCTGCCCGTTTGCCTCTATCCCTGTCTGCATGTCTGTCCGTCTATATATCAGCCTGTCAGTCACTGCCGGTGTGTCTGCCTGCGAGGCTGTAGGTGGTCCTGCCTATCTGTCTGCCTGCCTGTCTGTGTATCTCTCTCTCTCTCTTCTTGTGTTTCTCTATGTCTGCGAGTCTGTGTGTCTGCGTGTCTGTCTTCCTATCTGTCTGTCTGTCCGCTGGTCAATCTGCCTGTCGGTCTGTCTCTCTCTCTCTGCTCGTGCATCTGACTGTCTGCGAGTCTATTGGTCTGCCTTTGTGTCTGTATATCGGTGTGCCTGTCTGTCTGCCCGTCTGCCTGTCTCTCTGTCTGTCTGTCTGTATATCAGCCTGTCTGTCTCTGCCGGTGCGTCTGTCTATCTGTCTGCGTGCCTGTCTGTGTATCTCTCTCATTTCCAGTGTGTCCGTATGTCTGCGAGTCTGTGGGTCTGTGTGACCGTTTGCCTTTCAAGCTATCTGTCAGTCTGTCTGCCGGTCTGTATGTGTGTTTGTTTATCTGTGGGTCTGCGTGTCTATCTGCAGATTTTTCTATCTGCCTCTTTGCCTGCCGGTCGGTCTGCCTGTCTGCCTCTCTCTCTGCCCGTGCGTCTGACTGTCTGCGAGTCTATTGGTCTGCCTTTGTGTCCATCTATCTGTGTTCCTGTCTGTCTGTCTGCCCGTCTGCCTGTCTCTCTGTCTGCATGTCTGTGTGTCTCTTTATCGGCCTGTCTGTCTCTGACGGTATGTCTGTCTGCGAGGCTGTATGTATTCCTGTCTATCTGTCTGCCTGACTGTCTGTGTATCTCTTTCTCTTCCTGTTTGTCTGTATGTCTGCGAGTCTGTTAGTCTGTGTGACCGTCTGCCTATCTTCCTATCTGTCTGTCCGTCTGCCCAACTGTCTGTCTATCTGTGTACCTGTCTGTCTGCCCGTCTGCCTGTCTCTCTGTTTACATATTTGTCTGTCTGAAGTCTACCTTACGGTGTGTCTGCCTGCGAGGCTGTAGGTATTCCTGCCTATCTGTTTGCCTGCCTGTCATTAAATCTCTCTCTCTCTCTTTCTTCCTTTGTGTCTCTATGTCGTGAGTCTGTGCGTCTGCGTGCCTGTCTGCCGGTCTGTCTCTCTTCCTGTGAGTCTGTTTGTCTGCGAGTCAATCGGTCTGTGTGACCGTCTGCCTATCTTCCTATCTGCCTGTCTGTCTGCCGGTCTGTCTGTCTTCCATTCTGTCTGTCTATCTGTGTACCTGTCTGTCTGTCTGCCTGTCCTGCCTATCTGTCTGCCTGCCTGTCTGTGTACCTCTCTCACTCTCTCTCTTCCCGTGTGTCTCTTTGTCTGCTAGTCGGTGGGTCTGCGTGTCTGTCTGCATGTTTTCTTATCTGTCCGCCGGTCGGTCTGCCTGTCTCTCTCTCTCTCTTCTGCCCTCTGACTTTCTGCGAGTCTATTGGTCTGACATTATCTCTGGCTATCTGTGTGGCTGTCTGTCTGTCTGCCCGTTTGCCTGTCTCTGTGTCTGCATGTATGTTAGTCTGTATATCAGCCTGTCTGTCTCTGCCGGTGCCTCTGTCTGCGATGCTGTAGGTATTCCTGTCTATCTGTCTGCCTGACTGTCTGTGTATCTCTCTCTCTTCCCGTGTGTCTTTATGTCTGCGAGTCTGTGGGTCTGTGTGACCGTCTGCCTATCTTCCTATCTGTCAGTCTGTCTGCCAGTCTGTCTGTCTGCCTTTCTGTTTGTCTATCTGTGTACCTGACTGTCTGTCTGCCTGTCTCTCTGTCTACATATCTGTCTGTATGTAAGTCTAGCTGTCTGTCTCTGCATATATGTCTGCCTGTCTGTCTGTGTATCTCTTTCTCTCTTCCCGTGTGTCTCTATGTCTGCGAGTCTTTGGGTCTGCGTGTCTGTCTGCCTGTTCTCTTATCTGTCCGCCGGTCAGTCTGCCTGTCTCTCTCTCTCTCTCTATGTCTGTATATCTGCCTGTCTGCCTCTGCCGGTGCGTCTGTCTGCGAGGCTGTATCTTTCTCTCTTCCCGTGTGTCTTTGTGTCTGCGAGTCTGTGGGTCTGTGTGACCGTCTGCCTATCTTCCTTCCTGGCTGTCTGTCTGCCGGTCTGTCTGTCTGCCTTTCTGTTTGGCTATCTGTGTACCTGTCTGTCTGCCTGCCTGTCTCTTTGTCTACATATCTGTCTGTCTGTAAGTCTTCCTGTCTGTCTCTGGCGGTGTGTCTGTCTGCGAGGCTTTAGGTATTTCTGCCTGTCTGCATGTCTGTCTGTGTATCTCTCTCTCTCTCTTCCCGTGTGTCTGTATGTCTGCGAGTCTGTGGGTCTGTGGGTCTGCGTGTCTGTCTGCCTGTTTTCTTATCTGTCCGCCGGTCGGTCTGCCTGTCTCTCTTTCTCTGCGCGGCCGTCTGACTTTCTGCGAGTCTATTGGTCTGCCATTCTGTCTACCTATCTGTGTGCCTGTCTGCCTGTCTCTCTGTCTGCATGTATGTCTGTCTGTATATCAGCCTGTCTGTCTCTGCCGCTGCGTCTGTCTGCGAGGCTGTATGTATTCCTGTCTATCTGTCTGCCTGACTAACTGTGTATCTCTCTCTTCCCGTGTGTCTTTATGTCTGCGAGTCTGTGGGTCTGTGTGTCTGTCTGCCTGTTTTCTTATCTGTCCGCCGGTCGGTCTGCCTGTCTCTCTCTCTCTGTCCGGGCGTCTGACTTTCTACGAGTTTATTGGTCTGCCATTCTGTCTGTCTGCCCGTGTGCCTGTCTCTCTGTCTGCATATATGTCTGTCTGTATATCTGCCTGTCTGTATCTGCCGGTGCGACCGTCTGCGATGCTGTAGGTATTCCTGACTATCTGTCTGCCTGACTGTCTGTGTATCTCTCTCTCTACCCGTGTGTCTCTATGTCTGCGAGTCTGTGGGTCTGCGTGTCTGTCTGCCTATTTTCTTATCTGTCCGCCGGTCGGTCTGCCTGTCTCTCTCTCTATCTCTGCCCTTATTTTCTGCGAGTCTATTGGTCTGCCAATCTGTCTGGCTATCTGTTCGCCTGTCTGCCTGACTCTCTGTCTGCATGTATGTCTGTCTGTATTTAAGCCTGTCTGTCTCTGCCGGTGCGACCGTCTGCGATGCTGTAGGTATTCCTGACTATCTGTCTGCCTGACTGTCTGTGTATCTCTCTCTCTTCCCGTGTGTCTTTATGTCTGCGAGTCTGTGGGTCTCTGTGACCGTCTGCCTATCTTCCTATCTGTAAGTCTGCCTGCCTGTCTTTCCGTCTACAAATCTGTCTGTCTGTTAGTCTGCCTGTCTGTCTCTGACTATCTGTCTGCCTGTCTGTCTGTGTATCTCTTTCTCTCTTCCCGTGTGTCTCTATGTCTGCGAGTCTGTGGGTCTGCGTGTCTGTCTGCCTATTTTCTTATCTGTCCGCCGGTCGGTCTGCCTGTCTCTCTCTCTCTCTCTGCCCAGGCGTCTATCTTTCTGCGAGTCTATTAGTCTGCCATTCTGTCTGGCTATCTGTGTGCCTGTCTGCCTGTCTCTCTGTCTGCATGTATGTCTGTCTGTATATCAGCCTGTCTGTCTCTGCCGGTGCGTCTGTCTGCGAGGCTGTAGGTATTCCTGTCTATCTGTCTGCCTGACTGTCTGTGTATCTCTCTTTCTTACCGTGTGTCTTTATGTCTTCGAGTCTGTGTGACCGTCTGCCTATCTTCCTATCTGTCAGTCTGTCTGCCGGTCTGTCTGTCTGCCTTTCTGTTTGTCTATCTGTGTACCTGTCTGTCTGTCTGCCTGTCTCTCTGTCTACATATCTGTCTGTCTGTAAGTCTACCTGTCTGTCTCTGCCGGTGTGTCTGTCTGCGAGGCTTTAGGTATTCCTGCCTGTCTGCATGTCTGCCTGTGTATCTCTCTCTCTCTCTCTTCCATTGTGTCTGTATGTCTGTGAGTCTGTGGGTCTGTGTGTCTGTCTGCCTGTTTTCCTATCTGTCTGTCTGTCTGTCTGCCGGGCGGTCTGCCTGTCTGTCTGTCTCTCTCTCTGCCCGTGCGTCTGACTGTCTGCGAGTCTATTGGTCTGCCTTTCTGTCTGTCTATCTGATGCCTGTCTGTCTGTCTGCCCGTCTGCCTGTGGGTCTGCGTGTCTGTCTGCCTGTTTTCTCTATCTGTCCGCCGGTCGGTCTGCCTGTCTCTCTTTCTCAGCGCGGCCGTCTCACTTTCTGCGAGTCTATTGGTCTGCCATTCTGTCTACCTATCTGTGTGCCTGTCTGTCCGTCTGCCCGTCTGCCTGTCTCTTTGTCTACATATCTGTCTCTCTGTAAGTCTACCTGTCTGTCTCTGCCGGTGTGTCTGTCTGCGAGGCTTTAGGTATTCCTGCCTGTCTGCATGTCTGTCTGTGTATCTCTCTCTCTCTCTCTCTCTCTCTTCCGGTGTGTCTGTATGTCTGTGGGTCTGCGTGTCTGTCTGCCTGTTTTCTTATCTGTCCGCCGGCCGGTCTGCCTGTCTCTCTTTCTCTGCGCGGCCGTCTGACTTTCTGCGAGTCTATTGGTCTGCCATTCTGTCTACCTATCTGTGTGCCTGTCTGTCTGTCTGCCTGTCTCTCTGTCTGCATGTATGTTTGTCTGTATATCAGCCTGTCTGTCTCTGCCGGTGTGTCTGTCTGCGATGCTGTAGGTATTCCTGTCTATCTGTCTGCCTGACTGTCTGTGTATCTCTCTCTCTTACCGTGTGTCTTTATGTCTGCAAGTCTGTGGGTCTGTGTGACCGTCTGCCTATCTTCCTATCTGTAAGTCTGCCTGCCTGTCTTTCCGTCTACAAATCTGTCTGTCTGTTAGTCTGCCTGTCTGTCTCTGACTATCTGTCTGCCTGTCTGTCTGTGTATCTCTTTCTCTCTTCCTGTGTGTCTCTATGTCTGCGAGTCTGTGGGTCTGCGTGTCTGTCTGTCTCTTTTCTTATCTGTCCGCCGGTCGGTCTGCCTGTCTCTCTTTCTCTCTGCCCGGGCGTCTGACTTTCTGTAAGTCTATTGGTCTGCCATTCTGTCTAGCTATCTGTGTGCCTGTCTGTCTGTCTGTCTGCCTGTATGCCTGTCTCTCTGTCTGCATGTATGTCTGTCTGTATATCAGCCTGTCAGTCTCTGCCTGCGAGGCTGTAAGTGTTCCTGCCTTTCTGTCTGCCTGCCTGTCTGTGTATCTCTCTCTTTCTTCCTGTGTGTCTGTGAGTCTGTGGGTCTGCGTGTCTGTCTGCCTGTTTTCCTATCTGTCTGTCTGTCGGTCGGTCTACCTGTCTGTCTGTTTCTCTCTCTGCCCGTGCATCTGACTGTCTGCGAGTCTATTGGTCTGCCATTCTGTCTGGCTATCTGTGTGCCTGTCTGTCTGTGTGCCTGTCTGCCTGTCTCTCTGTCTGCATGTATGTCTGTCTGTATATCAGCCTGTCTGTCTCTGCTGGTGCGTCTGTCTGCGAGGCTGTATCTTTCTCTCTTCCCATGTGTCTTTATGTCTGCGAGTCTGTGGGTCTGTGTGACCGTCTGCCTATCTTCCTATCTGTCAGTCCGGCTGCCGGTCTGTCTGTCTGCCTTTCTGTTTGTCTATCTGTGTCCCTGTCTGTCTTTCTGCCTGTCTCTTTGTCTACATATCTGTCTCTCTGTAAGTCTACCTGTCTGTCTCTGCCGGTGTGTCTGTCTGCGGGGATTTAGGTATTCCTGTTAATCTGTCCGCCTGCCAGTCTGTGTATCTCTCCCTTTCCTGTGTTCCTTTCCTTTCCTTTTCCTGTGTTTCTGAATGTCTGCGAGTCCGTGGGTCTGCGTGTCTGACTGCCTGTTTTCCTTTCTGTCTGTCTGTCTGTCCACCGGTCTGTCTGTCTCTCTCTCTCTCTCTCTCTCTGCCCGTGCGTCTGACTGTCTGCGAGTCTATTGGTCTGCCTTTCTGTCTGTCTATCTGATGCCTGTCTGTCTGTCTGCCCGTCTGCCTGTCTCTCTGTCTGCATGTCTGTCTGTCTGTATATCAGCCTGTCTGTCTCTGCCGGTGTGTCTGTCTGCGATGCTGTAGGTATTCCTGTCTATCTGTCTGCCTGACTGTCTGTGTATCTCTCTCTCTTCCTGTGTGTCTCTATGTCCGCGAGTCTGTGGGTCTGCGTGTCTGTCTGTCTCTTTTCTTATCTGTCCGCCGGTCGGTCTGCCTGTCTCTCTCTCTCTCTCTCTGCCCGGGCGTCTGACTTTCTGCGAGTCTATTGGTCTGCCATTCTGTCTAGCTATCTGTGTGCCTGTCTGTCTGTCTGTCTGCCTGTCTCTCTGTCTGCATGTATGTCTGTCTGTATATCAGCCTGTCAGTCTCTGCCGGTGTGTCTGCCTGCGAGGCTGTGAGGGTTCCTGCCTTTCTGTCTGCCTGCCTGTCTGTGTATCTCTCTCTTTCTTCCTGTGTGTCTGTATGTCTGTGAGTCTGTGGGTCTGCGTGTCTGTCTGCCTGTTTTCCTATCTGTCTGTCTGTCGGTCGGTCTACCTGTCTGTCTGTTTCTCTCTCTGCCCGTGCATCTGACTGTCTGCGAGTCTATTGGTCTGCCATTCTGTCTGGCTATCTGTGTGCCTGTCTGTCTGTGTGCCTGTCTCTCTGTCCGCATGTATGTCTGTCTGTATATCTGCCTGTCTGTCTCTGCTGGTGCGTCTGTCTGCGAGGCTGTATCTTTCTCTCTTCCCGTGTGTCTTTGTGTCTGCGAGTCTGTGGGTCTGTGTGACCGTCTGCCTATCTTCCTTCCTATCAGTCTGTCTGCCGGTCTGTCTGTCTGCCTTTCTGTTTGTCTATCTGTGTACCTGTCTGTCTGCCTGCCTGTCTCTTTGTCTACATATCTGTCTGTCTGTAAGTCTACCTGTCTGTCTCTGCCGGTGTGTCTGTCTGCGAGGCTTTAGGTATTTCTGCCTGTCTGCATGTCTGTCTGGGTATCTCTCTCTCTCTCTTCCGGTGTGTCTGTATGTCTGTGAGTCTGTGGGTCTGCGTGTCTGTCTGCCTGTTTTCTTATCTGTCCGCCGGCCGGTCTGCCTGTCTCTCTTTCTCTGCGCGGCCGTCTGACTTTCTGCGAGTCTATTGGTCTGCCATTCTGTCTACCTATCTGTGTGCCTGTCTGTCTGTCTGCCTGTCTCTCTGTCTGCATGTATGTTTGTCCTTAGATCAGCCTGTCTGTCTCTGCCGGTGCGGTTGTCTGCGATGCTGTAGGTATTCCTGTCTATCTGTCTGCCTGACTGTCTGTGTATCTCTCTCTCTTACCGTGTGTCTTTATGTCTGCAAGTCTGTGGGTCTGTGTGACCGTCTGCCTATCTTCTTATCTGTCTGTCTGCTTGCCGGTCGGTCTGCCTGTCTGTCTGCCTGTCTGCCTCCCTCTCTCTGCACGTGCGTCTGACTGTCTGCGAGTCTATTGGTCTAACCTTCTGTTTGTTAATCTGTTTACCTGTCTGTCAGTCTACCCGTCTGCCTGTCTCTCTGTCTAAAGATCTGTCTTTCTGTAAGACGTCCTGTGTTTCTCTGCCGGTGTGTCTGTCTGCGAGGCTGTAGGGATTCCTACCTATCTGTCGGCCTGCCTGTCTGTGTATCTCTCTCTTTCTTCCTGTGTGTCTCTATGTCTGCGAGTCTGTGGGTCTGCGTGTCTGTCTGCCTGTTTTCCTATCTGTCTGTCTGTCGGTCGGTCTACCTGTCTGTCTGTCTCTCTCTCTGCCCGTGCATCTGACTGTCTGCGAGTCTATTGGTCTGCCTTTCTGTCTGTCTATCTGTGTGGCGGTCTGTCTGTCTGCCCGTCTGCTTGTCTCTCTGTCTGCATTTCTGTCTGTCTGTATATCAGCCTGTCTGTCTCTGCCGGTGCGTCTCTCTATCTGTCTGCCTGACTGTCTGTGTATACCTCTCTCTTCCAGTGTGTCCGTATGTCTGCGAGTCTGTGGGTCTGTGTGACCGTCTGCCAATCTTCCTATCTGTCAGTCTGTCTGCCGGTCTGTCTGTCTGCCTTTCTGTCTGTCTATCTGTCTGCCTGTCTGTCTGTTTGTATATCAGCTTGTCTCTCTCTGCCGGTGTGTCTGTCTGCGGGGATTTAGGTATTCCTGTTAATCTGTCCGCCTGCCAGTCTGTGTATCTCTCTCTTTCCCTTTTCCTGTGTTTCTGAATGTCTGCGAGTCCGTGGGTCTGCGTGTCTGACTGCCTGTTTTCCTTTCTGTCTGTCTGTCTGTCCACCGGTCTGTCTGTCTCTCTCTCTCTCTCTGCCCGTGCGTCTGACTGTCTGCGAGTCTATTGGTCTGCCTTTCTGTCTGTCTATCTGATGCCTGTCTGTCTGTCTGCCCGTCTGCCTGTGAGTCTGTGGGTCTGCGTGTCTGTCTGCCTGTTTTCTTATCTGTCCGCCGGTCGGTCTGCCTGTCTCTCTTTCTCAGCGCGGCCGTCTCACTTTCTGCGAGTCTATTGGTCTGCCATTCTGTCTGGCTATCTGTGTGCCTGTCTGTCCGTCTGCCCGTCTGCCTGTCTCTTTGTCTACATATCTGTCTCTCTGTAAGTCTACCTGTCTGTCTCTGCCGGTGTGTCTGTCTGCGAGGCTTTAGGTATTCCTGCGTGTCTGCATGTCTGTCTGTGTATCTCTCTCTCTCTCTCTCTCTCTCTCCGGTGTGTCTGTATGTCTGTGGGTCTGCGTGTCTGTCTGCCTGTTTTCTTATCTGTCCGCCGGCCGGTCTGCCTGTCTCTCTTTCTCTGCGCGGCCGTCTGACTTTCTGCGAGTCTATTGGTCTGCCATTCTGTCTGCCTATCTGTGTGCCTGTCTGTCTGTCTGCCTGTCTCTCTGTCTGCATGTATGTTTGTCTGTATATCAGCCTGTCTGTCTCTGCCGGTGTGTCTGTCTGCGATGCTGTAGGTATTCCTGTCTATCTGTCTGCCTGACTGTCTGTGTATCTCTCTCTCTTACCGTGTGTCTTTATGTCTGCAAGTCTGTGGGTCTGTGTGACCGTCTGCATATCTTCCTATCTGTCTGTCTGCTTGCCGGTCGGTCTGCCTGTCTGTCTGCCTGTCTGCCTCCCTCTCTCTGCACGTGCGTCTGACTGTCTGCGAGTCTATTGGTCTGCCCTTCTGTTTGTTAATCTGTGTACCTGTCTGTCTGTCTACCCGTCTGCCTGTCTCTCTGTCTACAGATCTGTCCTGCCGGTGTGTCTGTCTGCGAGGCTGTAGGGATTCCTACCTATCTGTCTGCCTGCCTGTCTGTGTATCTCTGTCTCTCTCTCTCTCTTCCTATGTGTCTCTATGTCCGCGAGTCTGTGGGTCTGCGTGTCTGTCTGTCTCTTTTCTTATCTGTCCGCCGGTCGGTCTGCCTGTCTCTCTCTCTCTCTGCTCGGGCGTCTGACTTTCTGTAAGTCTATTGGTCTGCCATTCTGTCTAGCTATCTGTGTGCCTGTCTGTCTGTCTGTCTGCCTGTCTGCCTGTCTCTCTGTCTGCATGTATGTCTGTCTGTATATCAGCCTGTCAGTCTCTGCCTGCGAGGCTGTAAGTGTTCCTGCCTTTCTGTCTGCCTGCCTGTCTGTGTATCTCTCTCTTTCTTCCTGTGTGTCTGTATGTCTGTGAGTCTGTGGGTCTGCGTGTCTGTCTGCCTGTTTTCCTATCTGTCTGTCTGTCGGTCGGTCTACCTGTCTGTCTGTTTCTCTCTCTGCCCGTGCATCTGACTGTCTGCGAGTCTATTGGTCTGCCATTCTGTCTGGCTATCTGTGTGCCTGTCTGTCTGTGTGCCTGTCTGCCTGTCTCTCTGTCTGCATGTATGTCTGTCTGTATATCAGCCTGTCTGTCTCTGCTGGTGCGTCTGTCTGCGAGGCTGTATCTTTCTCTCTTCCCATGTGTCTTTATGTCTGCGAGTCTGTGGGTCTGTGTGACCGTCTGCCTATCTTCCTATCTGTCAGTCCGGCTTTTTTTCTTTCTGTTTGTCTATCTGTGTCCCTGTCAGTCTTTCTGCCTGTCTCTTTGTCTACATATCTGTCTCTCTGTAAGTCTACCTGTCTCTCTCTCTGCCGGTGTGTCTGTCTGCGGGGATTTAGGTATTCCTGTTAATCTGTCCGCCTGCCAGTCTGTGTATCTCTCCCTTTCCTGTGTTCCTTTCCTTTCCTTTTGCTGTGTTTCTGAATGTCTGCGAGTCCGTGGGTCTGCGTGTCGGACTGCCTGTTTTCCTTTCTGTCTGTCTGTCTGTCCACCGGTCTGTCTGTCTCTCTCTTTTCTGCCCGTGCGTCTGACTGTCTGCGAGTCTATTGGTCTGCCTTCCTGTCTGTCTATCTGATGCCTGTCTGTCTGTCTGTCTGCCCGCCTGCCTGTCTCTCTGTCTGCATGTCTGTCTGTCTGTATATCAGCCTGTCTGTCTCTGCCGGTGTGATTGTCTGCGATGCTGTAGGTATTCCTGTCTATCTGTCTGCCTGACTGTCTGTGTGTCTCTCTCTCTTCCTGTGTGTCTCTATGTCCGCGAGTCTGTGGGTCTGCGTGTCTGTCTGTCTCTTTTCTTATCTGTCCGCCGGTCGGTCTGCCTGTCTCTCTGCTCTCTCTCTCTGCCCGAGCGTCTGACTTTCTGCGAGTCTATTGGTCTGCCATTCTGTCTAGCTATCTGTGTGCCTGTCTGTCTGTCTGCCTGTCTCTCTGTCTGCATGTATGTCGGTCTGTATATCAGCCTGTCAGTCTCTGCCGTCAGTCTGTCAGTCTCTGCCGGTGTGTCTGCCTGCGAGGCTGTGAGGGTTCCTGCCTTTCTGTCTGCCTGCCTGTCTGTGTATCTCTCTCTTTCTTCCTGTGTGTCTGTATGTCTGTGAGTCTGTGGGTCTGCGTGTCTGTCTGCCTGTTTTCCTATCTGTTTGTCTGTCGGTCGGTCTACCTGTCTGTCTGTTTCTCTCTCTGCCCGTGCATCTGACTGTCTGCGAGTCTATTGGTCTGCCTTTCTGTCTGTCTATCTGTGTGGCTGTCTGTCTGTCTGCCCGTCTGCCTGTCTCTCTGTCTGCATTTCTGTCTGTCTGTATATCAGCCTGTCTGTCTCTGCCGGTGCGTCTCTCTATCTGTCTGCCTGACTGTCTGTGTATCTCTCTCTCTTCCAGTGTGTCCGTATGTCTGCGAGTCTGTGGGTCTGTGTGACCGTCTGCCAATCTTCCTATCTGTCAGTCTGTCTGCCGGTCTGTCTGTCTGCCTTTCTGTCTGTCTATCTGTCTGCCTGTCTGTCTGTTTGTATATCAGTTTGTCTCTCTCTGCCGGTGTGCCTGTCTGCGGGGATTTAGGTATTCCTGTTAATCTGTCCGCCTGCCAGTCTGTGTATCTCTCTCTTTTCCTTTTCCTGTGTTTCTGAATGTCTGCGAGTCCGTGGGTCTGCGTGTCTGACTGCCTGTTTTCCTTTCTGTCTGTCTGTCTGTCCACCGGTCTGTCTGTCTCTCTCTCTCTCTCTCTCTCTCTCTCTCTGCCCGTGCGTCTGACTGTCTGCGAGTCTATTGGTCTGCCTTTCTGTCTGTCTAACTGATGCCTGTCTGTCTGTCTGCCCGTCTGCCTGTCTCTCTGTCTGCATGTCTGTCTGTCTGTATATCAGCCTGACTGTCTCTTCCGGTGTGTCTTTCTGCGAGGCTGTAGGTATATCTTTGAATCTCTTTTCCTTCCCGTGTGTCTGTATGTCTGCGAGTCTGTGGGTCTATGTGACCGTCTTCTTGTCTGTCTGTCTGCCGGCCTGTCTGTCTGCTTTTCTGTGCCAGTGTCTGCGAGGCTTTAGATATTCCTGCCTGTCTGCATATCTGTCTGTGTATCTCCTCTCTCTTCCGGTTTGTCGGTATGTCAGTGAGTCTGTTGGTCTGCATGTCTGTCTGCCTGTTTTCCTATCTGTCTGTCAGTCTGCCTGTCTGCCTCTCTCTCTCTGCCCGTGCGTCTGACTGTCCGCGAGTCTGTTGGTCTATCTGTGTACCTGTAGGTCCGTCTGCCTGTCTCTCTGTCTACAGATCTGTCTATCTGTAAGTCGTCCTGTTTTTCTCTGCCGGTGTGTCTGTCTGCGAGGCTTTAGGAATTCCTGCCTGTCTGTCTGTCTCTCTCTCTGTCTGCCCCTGCGTCTGACTGTCTGCGAGTCTATCGGTCTGCCTTTCTGTCTGTCTATCTGAGTGTCTTTCTGACTGTCTGACCGTCTGCCAGTCTCTCTGTATACATAGCTGTCTGTGTGTAAGTCTACCTGTCTGTCTCTGCCGGTGTGTCTGTCTGCGAGGCTGTAGGTATTCCTGCCTGTCTGCATGTCTGTATGTGTAGCTCTCTCTCTCTCTTTCTGTATGTCTGTTTGCTGTGGGTCTGCGTGTCTGTCTGCCTGTTTTCCTATCTGTCTGTCTATCCGCCGGTCGGTCTGCCAGTCTGTCTCTCTCTCTCTCTGCACGTGCGTCTGACTGTTTGCTAGTCTATTGGTCTGCCTTTCTGTCTGGCTATCTGTGTACCTGTCTGTCTGTCTGCCCGTCTGCTAGTCTCTCTGTCTACATGTCTGTCTGTCTGTATATCAGCCTGACTGTCTCTGCCGGTGCGTCTGTGTGCAAGGCTTTAGGTATTCCTGCCAATATGTCTGCCTGCCTGTCTGTGTATCTCTCCCTCTCTCTTCCTGTGTGTCTGTATGTCTGCGAGTCTGTGGGTCTGCGTGTGTGTCTGCCTGATTTCTTAACTGTCCGCTGTTCGGTCTGCCTGTCTGTCTGTCTCTATCTCTCTCTCTGCCCGGGCGTCTGACTGTCTGCGATTCTACTGGTCTGCCTTTCTGTCTGTCTATCTGTGTGCCTGTCTGTCCGTCTGCCCGTCTGCCTGTCTCTCTGTCTACATATCTTTCTGTCTGTAAGTCTACCTGTCTGTCTCTTCCGGTAAGTCTGTCTTCGAGGCTTTAAGAATTCCTGCCTGTCTGTCTGCCTCTCTCTCTCTGTCTGCGAGTCTATTGGTCTGCCGTCCTGTGTGTCTATCTGCGTGCCAAACTGTATTTCTGACCGTCTGCCTGACTCTCTGTCTGCATGTATGACTGTCTGTATATCATCCTGTCAGTCTCTGCCGTTGTGTCTGCGAGGCTGTTAGTGTTCCTGCCTTTCTGTCTGCCTGCCTGTCTGTGTATTTCTCTCTTTCTTCCTGTGTGTCTCTATGTCTGCGAGTCTGTGAGTCTGCGTGTCTGTCTGCCTGTTTTCTTATCTGTCCGCCGGTCGGTCTGCCTGTCTGTCTGTCTCTTTCTCTCTGCCCAGGCGTTTGACTGTCTGCGAGTCTATTGGTCGGCCTTTCTGTCTGGCTATCAGTATGCCTGACTGTCTGTCTGCCTGTCTGCCTGCCCCTCTGTCTGCATTTCTGTCTGTCTGTATATCAGCCTGTCTGTCTCTGCCGGTGCGTCTGTCTATCTGTCTGCCTGACTGTCTGTGCATCTCTCTCTCTTCCTGTGCCTGTACGTCTGCGAGTCTGTGGGTCTGTGTGACCGGGTGCCTATATTCCTATCTGTCTGTCTGTCTGCTCGTCTGCCTGACTCTCTGTCTGCATGTATGTCTGTCTGTATATCAGCCTGTCAGTCTCTGCCGGTGTGTCTGCCTGCGAGGCTGTAGGTGTTCCTGCCTTTCTTTCTGCCTGCCTGTCTGTTTATCTCTCTCTCTCTCTCTTCCTGTGTGTCTCTATGCCTGCGAGTCTATTGGTGTGCCTTTCTGTCTGTCTACCCGTCTGCCTGCCTCTTTGTCTGCATTTCTGTCTGTCTGTATATCAGCATGTCTGTCTCTGCCGGTGCGTCTGTCTATCTGTCTGCCTGACTGTTTGTTTGGTTTTTTCTCTTCCTGTGTGTCTGTATGTCTGCGAATCTGTGGGTATGTGTGACAGTCTGACTATCTGTCTGTCTGTCTATATATCAGCCTGTCTGTCTCTGCCGGTGTGTCTGCCAGCCTGTCTGTGTATCTCTCTTTCTCGCTCTCTCTCTCTGTGTTTCTGTATGTCTGCGAGTCCTTTATATCTGGCTGTCTGTCCGCCGGTCGGTCTACGTGTCTGCCTGTCTCTCTCTATCTTTCTCTTTCTGCCCGTGCATCTTACTGTCTGCGAGTCCATTGGTCTGCCTTTCTGTCTGTCTATCTGAGTGTATGTCTGTCTGTCTGCCCGTCTGCCTGCCTCTCTGTCTGCATTTCAATCTGTCTGCATATATCAGCCTGTCTGTCTAGGCCGGTGCGTCTGTCTATCTGTCTGCCTGACTGTCTGTGTATCTCTCTCATCCTGTGTGTCTGTATGTCTGCGAGTCTGTGGGTCTTTGTGACCGTCTGCCTATCTTCCTATCTGTCAGTATGTCTCCTGGTCTGTCTGTCTGCCTTTCTGTCTGTCTATCTGTGTACCTGTCTGCCCGTCTGCCAGTCTCTCTGTCTACATAGCTGTCTGTCTGCAAGTGTACCTGTCTTTCTCTGCCGGTGTGTCTGTCTGCGAGGTTGTAGGTATTCCTGCCAGTCTGCAGGTCTGTTTGTGCATCTCTCTTTCTCATTCTGTGGTCTGCCTTTCCGTCTGTCTATTTGTGTGCCTGTCTGTCTGTCTGCCCGTCTTCCTGTCTCTCTGTCTACATGTCTGTCTGTCTGTAAGTCTACCTGTCTGTCTCTGCCGGTGTGTCTGTCTGCGAGGCTTTAGGTATTCCTGCCTGTCTGCATGTCTGTCTGTGTATCTCTCTCTCTTCCGGTGTGTCTGTATAAGTTATCACCAGCTAGTCCGATTGGGCGACCGGATGCCGTCGCAACAATGTTGCGACACTTGCAAAAGACGCTGACAGTGCAGTGCCGGCCGGTCAACGGCCAGTGCCTAGAATATATCCCGCACATGCGCGCGCTGAGTGGCTGCTAAAGAACGGCACGAGGCCAAGCAGCGATCTGCCCATTCCGCTGCCAGAACGTCGCGGCTTCATTATAGCTTAAGATATATTTGTAAAAACAGTTTTCTCTTACTCCACGAAACAATCCAGACGGATTGTCTAATAAATAATATAACTAAAAGTTTTATTATAATTGGCGCCCAACAGTTTGGGAAACTCCACAATTAAAAGTGATCACTTGAGCTAACGCCGCGAGTATCATAAATTGTGAAAAAACAAAAAGAACAACAACTTAATGAATGATCGCTCCCGCGACAAATTATTTTCTAACATTGTGTGACAAACCACAAAAAAAAGAAAAATTTTCCAACAACAACAAAATATAACAAAAAAAATAAACACCCCAACACATAGTTTGAGCAGTAACAACAACAACGACAACTGCAACGACGTATCTTACTCCGCACCACCCACCACCGCACCACCGCACCGCTCACCATTAATATGAAATTCATGTAAGTGAAGTATTTAATGGTCATCTTTCGTTTTTTGTGAAGAAAAAATAATTTCCTTGCTTTGCCGATCAGAGTAATTTGTGCAAATTAAAAATAAAAAAAATTCTGTGTTTGGTGTAAAAAATAGAGCAAAAAAAAGCCAGTGTTTCGTACAAAGTACAGATCCCCACCGAAACAAGTATACGAGGAATAAACCCAGTGCTAGGCAGGCCAGATGAACACCCGAAATTGTGAATCTAAAATCGGCGGTAAACGCCGCCCTTACACACCAAGCGACACTTTTTAAGCTAAATTAGCAGCCATCACACAACAGACAACAAGTGTTAAGGAAGAATTGAAAACAATTACAGACCAATTCACTCTGTAGGACCAATATTCCCCAAGTAGAAGTTTACCAAAGGGTACAAGTTATCGAGGGAATTAGGTGTGAAGAACCACTAGATATAGTAAAAAATCCAAATTCATGGAAAACAGGAAGATAGTGTCTTGGCACAGGCGGCGATAGATGCCTATGAAATTTTTAAACCGTTCAATGGCAGCTCAAAACATTACCAGGCAGTTTCAATAATACGCAACAAAGTAAGAGGTTCTGCAAACGCTACGTTAGCCTCGTATAACACTGTCCTCAACTTTGACGCGATTATCGCCCGGTTAGATTTCACATACTCGGACAAAACACCAGTGTGTGTCATTCAACAAGAGCTGAGTACATTGAGGCAGGGCGAGATGCCCTTACTCAAATATTACGATGAAATCGAAAAAAGCTTACGCTTCTTACAAATAAGACCCTCATGTCATACGACACAGCGGCAGCAGCCGTCTTAAATGAAAAATATAGGAGCGAAGCTTTGCAGACATTCGTCTCCGGACTCAAAAAATCACTTAGGGTAGCGGTTTTCCCAGCCCAGCCAAAAAATTTGCCAACAGCTCTGGCCCTTGCACAAGAGGCAGAGGTGAGTAATGATCGCTATGCGTTCGCGGCAAATTATGCCAAAACAAGAGGAAAGAACTCAAAAACCCGTAAGCCAACGCCAACAGGGTCGGCGTCAGAATGATCGACAACAAACCACTGATAGTTCCAATTATCAAGGCAAAAACCCACACTTTAGTAAGGGCCAAGCCAATAATAGCAATTTACCAAACAATCCGGCCAACCACAAACAGGTGTTCGACTTAACGACAGACGCTTCGGCACACGGCCTAGGGGCAGTGTTAGCCCAAGATGGCAGACCAATCACAATGATTTCCCGGACACACGGGACAATGAAATAAACTTTGCGACGAACGAACGGGAACTCTTGGCCATAGTATGGGCCCTCAAGAACTTACGAAATTACCTGTATGGTGTTAGGAACTTAAACATTTACACAGATCATCAGCCACTAACGTTCGCGGTGTCAGACAAAAATCCTAACGCTAAGATAAAGCGCTGGAAATCATTTATCGATGAACATAACGCAAATATCATCTATAAACCAGGTAAAGAAAATCAAGTGGCTGACGCTCTGTCTCGCCAAAACCTGAATGCTTTAAGCAACGACTCCGATTCACAACGGAGGTTGACTCAAATATCGCCACAATTCACAGTGAGCAGTCCCTTACATACACCATTGAAACAACAGAAAAACCAATAAACTGTTTCCGTAACCAAATCCTAATTGAGGAAGCAGAATTCCCCTCGGTTAGAACGTTTATCCTGTTCAAGGACAAACTAAGACATGTGGTCCGATTCACAGACAGAGAGGCCTTATGGCAGACACTACAGGACCTGGTAAAAACTGACGTGGTCAACTCATTGCACTGCGAACTTCCAATACTAGCTTTTATCCAACACAGACTGGTAGAGACATTCCCCGCAACAACTTTCAACTATTCTAAACACCTGGTCGCGGATATAACCGACCAAACCGAACAAAGGGAAATTGTTATCACCGAACACAACAGAGCGCACCGCGCTGCCCAAGAAAATGTCAAACAAATACTGCGTGACTATTTCTTTCCCAAAATGAGCAGACTAGCTACGGAAATTGCCGCAAACTGCAAAATCTGTTCAAAAGCAAAGTATAACCGTCACCCGGTCAAACAGGTCATAGGTAGAACCCCTATCCCATCATTCACAGGGGAACTACTGCATGTCGACATTTTTTCTACCGACAAAAAACTTTTTTTGACATGCATTGACAAGTTCTCAAAATTTGCCGTGGCCCAACCAATAAACTCACGGGCGATCGTTGACATAA
The DNA here is from genome assembly GCA_035045885.1 of Drosophila borealis. NCBI lineage: Eukaryota > Metazoa > Arthropoda > Insecta > Diptera > Drosophilidae > Drosophila > Drosophila borealis. Next base: position 18,195 of record JAWNOR010000138.1, on the reverse strand, counting down.
AGACCCCAATACTCCACCTGGTAAATTTTTCCCGGGAACTAGAACAATTTACTGCGATAACGAGAAAGCATTAAACTCCGAAACCATTCGAACTATTCTGGCAAATAATTTTGACATACAAATCTCGAACGCACCTCCCCTACATAGTACGTCAAACGGACAGGTGGAAAGATTCCACAGCACCCTCGCGCAGATAGCCCGTTGTTTGAAATTTGAGAAAAAAATTGACGACACTATTGATCAAATCCTCCTATCCACCATCGCATATAATAGAACTATCCATTCCGTCACTAACAGAAAACCGATAGAAATAGTGCACTCAGCCCCAATAGAGCTAGAATCTCAGGTAAAGGAACAACTCCACAGAGCCCAAGACAAGAGCCTCAAACAATCAAATAAAGATAAGTCGCATAGAGAATTCCAACCAGGAGAACGAGTATGGCTAAAAACAAACAGACGACTAGGTACTAAGCTAACACCACTATGCACTGAAGAAACTATCAATGCCGACCTTGGCACGACGGTTCTTATAAAAGGGAGGGTGGTCCATAAGGACAATCTCAAGTAACAAGTTTAAAGATACCCCTACTATTTAAACAAAAACGTTTATACATTTCTCCTAAGATACATTTACTCCTTCTAGGCTTATACGTTTTTTTGTCCTGATACCATAACACTTACACCGCATCAATGAAACTGACAAATTACACTCACTCTGACTACATACCCGTAGCAACGGTGACGTGATTATTTGGGACAAGTACGGCTACCTTGGACACACTACGAACATGACAACGTACGAGACTTACGTGAAAGAGACCAAGAACACAATACAACTATTCAACCAGGAACACATCAGGGAAGTACTAACTACAGACCTTGCACATATCGACACGTTAATAGCAACACTAAAGGTTAATCATAGACATTCTCGCAGTATAAATCTTTTAGGAACAGCCTTAAAAGTAGTAGCAGGAACTCCCGATTTTGACGATTGGGAGCAAATAAAGTTTAGGCAATGCAGTTAATAGATTCAGAAACCAACAAATAGAAATAAATACAAAACTACAAACGAGACTCAACGAACTAACAAAGACGCTAAATTCAATACACAAAACTGACGGGACCGCTATAATCACCTCTACGAAACACTTCTTGCAAAAAATAGAATGATAATTACAGATTTACAAAATTTAATCCTCGCCATCACTCTGGCAAAAATAAACCTGATCAGCCCAGCAATATTGATGAAATTGATATAAAAGAAATGACCTTTAAACACTTCACAAATGCTAGTGTAGCAACTATTAGAAGTAGCTAGAATTAAGGCCTTTCAAAATAACGAAATATTGTACTTCCTAATTAAATATCCAAATCCTGAATTACCTGTAAGAAAATCAACATTTATCCAGTTCAGCATTCCATAGAATTCTAATCTTGAAGACAGCAATATAGTTGCAGACTGCGGTGCAAATACCTACGCCGTCGGTGATTGCGATGCGGCGGTGAGTACCACGTTCTGCAGGAAGCTACGATCACCGAACTGCGCGCAACAGCTCATATCCGGAATTTCTGTACAGTGCAGCACGCGCCCGGGCCATCTGAGCCCGCTTACTATCATAGACGACGGCGCAATTATTATCAACGATGCTACCGTCACTATCAGGGACAATGCTGGCGCACAACAATCTATTTCCGGGACATACCTAGCTACTTTCGATGATAAGATCGAGATAAACAAGACCACATTTATCAATAGCTATGGTGTCCTTAGGAAAAAGCCAGTCGCATCCGCCGTCACGCAGATCAATGTTACCGAGTACCGGGAACATCTGAGTCTGCCATTTCTACATGAATTAAGCGTGACGAACCTGCAACACATCGGCCACCTACGGTCTAAACTGTTGTCGGGACCAATTATCAGCAGTGGTACCACCCTGGCCCTATCTTCATATGTCTAGTCGCCATCCACATGGTTCGTCAACGTCTTAAACTCAAGCGGCAGACTGCATTGGTGGCAAACGTGCTAGCAAACGTTCGGAAGTCCGAGGACGCCCTTCACTTAGCTGAGGGAGGAGTTATCACCAGCTAGTCCGATTGGGCGACCGGATGCCGTCGCAACAATGTTGCGACACTTGCAAAAGACGCTGACAGTGCAGTGCCGGCCGGTCAACGGCCAGCACCTAGAAATATGATCCCGCACATGCGCGCGCTGAGTGGCTGCTAAAGAACGGCACGAGGCGCAGAGTCAGCGATCTGCCCATTCCGCTGCCAGAACGTCGCGGCTTCATTATAGCTTAAGATATATTTGTAAAAACAGTTTTCTCTTACCCACGAAACAATCCAGACGGATTGTCTAATAAATAATATTAACTAAACAGTTTTATTATAATTTATATCTGTGAGATTTTGGGTCTGCGTGTCTGTCTGCCTGTTTTCTTATCTGTCCGCCGGTCGGTCTGCCTGTCTCTCTGTCTGCATGAATGTCTGTCTGATATCAGCCTGTCTGTCTCTGCCAGTGTGTCTGTCTGCGGGGCTTTAGGTAATCCTGCCAATCTGTCTGCCTGCCTATCTGTGTGTCTCTCTCTTCCTGTGTTTCTGTATGTCTGCGAGTCTGTGGGTCCGTTATATCTGTCTGTCTGTCCGCCGGTCGGTCTCTCCCTGCCCGTGCATCTTACTGTCTGCGAGTCTATTGGTCTGCCTTTCTGTCTGTCTATCTGTCTGCATTTCTGTCCGTCTGTATATCAGCCTGTCTGTCTAGGCCCGTGCGTCTGTCTATCTGTCTGCCTGACTGTCTGTGTGTCTCTCTCTCTTCCTGTGTGCCTGTACGTCTGCGAGTCTGCGAGTCTGTGTGACCGCCTGCCTATCTGCCTATCTGTCAGTCTTTCTGCCGGTCTGTCTGTCTGCCTTTCTGTCTGTCTATCTGTGTGCCTGTCTGTCTGTCTGTATATCAGCCTGTCTGTCTCTGTCGCTGTGTCTGCCTGCGAGGCTGAAAGTGTTCCTGCCTTTCTGTCTGCCTGCCTGTCTGTGTATCTCTCTCTCTCTTTTTCTGTGTTTCTGTATGTCTGCGAGTCTGTGGGTCCTTTATATCTTTCTGTTTGTCCGCCGGTCGGTCTACCTGTCTGTCTGTCTGTCTGCCTGTGTCTCTCTCTCTCTGCCCGTGCATCTTACTGTCAGCGAGTCTATTGGTCTGCCTTTCTGTCTGTCTATCTTAGTGTCTGTCTGTCCGTCTGCCCGTCTGTATATCAGCCTGTCTGTCTAGGCCGGTGTGTCTGTCTATCTGTCTGCCTGACTGTCTGTGTATCTCTCTCTCTCTCATCCTGTGTGTTTGTATGTTTGCGAGTCTGTGGGTCTTTGTGACCGTCTGCCTATCTTCCTATCTGTCAGTATGTCTGCTGGTCTGTCTCTCTGCCTTTCTGTCTGTCTATCTGTGTGCCGTCTGTCTGTCTGCCCGTCAGCCTGTCTCTCTGTCTGCATGCTTGTCTGTCTGTCTCTGCCGTTGTGTCTGTTTGCGAGGCTGTAGGTATTCCTGTTTTTCTGTCTGCCTGACTGTCCGTCACTCTCTATCTCTTCCTGTGTGTCTGTATGTCTGCGAGTCTGTGGGTCTGCGTGTCTGTCTACCTGTTTTCCTATCTGTCTGTCTGTCTGCCAGTCAGTCTGCCTGTCTTTTTGTCTCTCTCTCTCTCGCTGCCTGTGTGACTGTCGATTTGCGAGTCTGTAAGTCTGCCTTTCTGTCTGTCTATCTGTGTGCCCGTCTGCCTGTCTCTTTGTCTGCATGTCTGTGTTTCTGTATATCTGCCTCTATGTCTCTGTCGGTGTGTCTGTCTGCAAAGCTCTAGGTGCTCCTGTCTATCTGTCTGCCAGACTGTGTGTGTATCTCTCTCTTTCTCTTCCTGTGTGTCGGTATGTCTGCGAGTCTGGGGTCTGCGTGTCTGTCTGCTAACCTTTCTATCTGTCTGTCTGTCTGCCGGTCGGTCTGCCTGTTTGTCTGCGTGTATGTCTCTCTCTCTTTCTGCCTGTATGTCTGTCTGTTGTCGAGTCTGTGAGTCAGCCTACCCTCTGTATGCCTCTCACTCTCTTTCTATTTCTCTCTCTCTGTAAGTCTGCCTGTCTGTCAGTCTCTTTTTCAGTCAGATTATCTGTATGCCTGTGTGTCTGTATGTCTGCCTGACTTTCTTCCTGTCTGTATGTATGCGTGTCTGCCTGTCTGTCTTCTGTTTGCCCATATCTCTCTCTCTCTGCCTCTCTCTCTCTCTCTGTCTGTTGGTCTGTTGGTCTATCTGTGTACCTGTCTGTCCGTCTGCCTGTCTCTCTGTCTACAGATCTGTCTTTCTGTAAGTCGTCCTGTTTTTCTCTGCCGGTGTGTCTGTCTGCCTGACTGTCTGTGTATCTCTCTCTCTTCCCGTGTGTCTATTTGTCTTCGACTCTGTGGGTCTGTGTGACCGTCTGCCTATCTTCCTATCTTCCTATCTGTCAGTCTGTCTGTCTGCAAAGCTATCAGCCTGACTGTCTGTGTATCTTTCTCTAATCCTGTATGTCTCCGAGTCTGTAGGTTTGCCTGTCTATCTGTCTGCCTGACTGTCTATGTATCTCTCTCTCTTCCCGTGTGTCTTTATGTCTGCAAGTCTGTGTGACCGTCTGCCTATCTTCCTATCTGTCAGTCTGTCTGTCTGCTTTTCTGCTTGTCTATCTGTGTACCTGTCTGTCCGTCTGCCTGTCTCTCTGTCTACAGATCTGTCTTTCTGTAAGCCGTCCTGTTTTTCTCTGCCGGTGTGTGCGACCTTTAGGTATTCCTGCCTGTCTGTCTGTGTATCTCTCTCTCTCTCTCTCTTCCGGTGTGTCTGTATGTCTGTGAGTCTGTGGGTCTGCGTGTCTGTCTGCCTGATTTTCTGTCTGTCTGCCTGCCGGTCGGTCTTCCTGTCTGCCTCTCTGTCTCTTTGCCCGTGCGTCTGACTGTCTGCGAGTCTATTGGTCTGCTTTTCTGTCTGTCTATCTCAGTGCCTGTCTGTCTGTGTGCCCGTCTGCATGTCTCTCTGTCTGCATGTCTGTCTGTCTGTATATCAGCCTGACTGTCTCTTCCGGTGTGTCTGTCAGCGAGGCTGTAGGTATTCCTGCCTATCTGTCTGTCTGCCTGTCTGTGTATCTATCTCTCTCTGCCCGTGCATCTTACTGTCTGCGAGTCTATTGGTCTGCCCTTCTGTTTGTCAATCTGTGTACCTGTCTGTCTGTCTGCTTATCTGCCTGTCTCTCTGTCTACAGATCTGTCTTTCTGTAAGTCGTCCTGTTTTTCTCTGCCGGTGTGTCTGTCTGCGAGGCTGTAGGTATTCCTGCCTATCTGTCCGCCTGCCTGTCTGTGTATCTCTCTCTCTTTCTTCCTGTGTGTCTCTATGTCTGCGAGTCTGTGGGTCTGCGTGTCTGAATGTCTGCGAGTCCGTGGGTCTACGTGTCTGACTGCCTGTTTACCTTTCTGTCTGTCTGTCCATCGGTCTGTCTGTCTCTCTCTCTCTCTCTCTCTCTCTCTCTGCCCGTGCGTCTGACTGTCTGCGAGTCTATTGGTCTGCTTTTCTGTCTGTCTATCTCAGTGCCTGTCTGTCTGTGTGCCCGTCTGCATGTCTCTCTGTCTGCATGTCTGTCTGTCTGTATATCAGCCTGACTGTCTCTTCCGGTGTGTCTGTCTGCGAGGCTGTAGGTATATCTGTATATCTGTCTTCCTGACTGTCTTTGAATCTGTCTCCCTTCTTGTGTGTTTGTATGTCTGCGAGTCTGTGGGTCTGTGTGACCGTCTGCCTATCTGTCTGCCGGTCTGTCTCTCTTCCCGTGTGTCTGTATGTCTGCGAGTCTGTCTGTCTCTCTGCCTGCCCGTGCGTCTGACTGTCTGCGAGTCTATTGGTCTGCCTTCCTGTGTGTCTATCTGCGTGCCAGTCTGTGTTTTTGCCCGTCTGCCTGACGCTCTGTCTGCATGTATGTCTGTCTGTATATCAGCCTGTCAGTCTCTGCCGGAGCGTCTGTCTGCGATGCTGTCAGCCTGACTGTCTGTGTATCTTTCTCTATTCCTGTATGTCTGCGAGTCTGTGGGTCTGTGTGACAGTCTACCTATCTGTCAGTCTGTCTGCCTGTCTGTCTCTCTTCCTGTGTGTCTGTATGTCTGCTAGTCTGTGGGTCTATGTGACCGTCTTCTTATCTGTCTGTCTGTCTGCCAGTCTGTCTGTCTGCCTTTTTGTCTGTCTGCATTTTTGTCTATCTATCTGTGTACCTGTCTGTCTGTCTGCGCGTCTGCCTCTCCCTCTGTCTACATATCTGTCGGTCTGTATTTCTACCTGCCAGTCTCTGCCGGTGTGTCTGCCTGCGAGGCTGCAGGTATTTCTGCCGATCTGTCTGCCTGTCTGTCTGTCTGCCTCTCTCTCTGCCCGGGCGTTTGGCTGTTTGCGAGTCTATTCGTCTGCCCTTCTGTCTGTCTATCTGTGTGCCTGTCTGTCTCTGCCGGTGCGTCTGTCTATCTGTCTATCTGACTGTCTGTGTATTTTCTCTCTTCCTGTACGTCTCCGAGTCTGTGGGTCTGTGTGACCGTCTTCCTGGCTGTCTGTCTGCCGATCTGTCTGTCTGCCTTTCTGTTTGTCTATCTGTGTGCCTGCCTGTCTGTCTGTATATCAGCCTGTCTGTCTCTGCCGGAGCGTCTGTCTGCGATGCTGTCAGCCTGACTGTCTGGGTATCTTTCTCTATTCCTGTATGTCTGCGAGTCTGTGGGTCTGTGTGACAGTCTACCTATCTGTCAGTCTGTCTGCCTGTCTGTCTCTCTTCCTGTGTGTCTGTATGTCTGCTAGTCTGTGGGTCTGTGTGACCGTCTTCTTATCTGTCTGTCTGTCTGCCAGTCTGTCTGTCTGCCTTTTTGTCTGTCTGCATTTTTGTCTATCTATCTGTGTACCTGTCTGTCTGTCTGCGCGTCTGCCTCTCCCTCTGTCTACATATCTGTCGGTCTGTGATTCTACCTGCCTGTCTCTGCCGGTGTGTCTGCCTGCGAGGCTGCAGATATTTCTGCCAGTCTGCCTCTCTCTCTGCCCGGGCGTTTGGCTGTTTGCGAGTCTATTCGTCTGCCCTTCTGTCTGTCTATCTGTGTGCCTGTCTGTCTGTCTGCCCGTCTGCCTGCCCCTCTGTCTGCATTTCTGTCTGTCTATATATCAGCATGTCTGTCTCTGCCGGTGCGTCTGTCTATCTGTCTGCCTGACTGTCTGTGTATCTCTCTCTCTTCCTGTGTGTCTGTATGTCTGCGAGTCTGTGGGTATGTGTGTCCGTCTGACTATTTGTCCGTCCGTCTATATATCAGCCTGTCTGTCTCTGCCGGTGCGTCTGTCTGCGATGCTGTAGGTATTCCTGCCTTTCTGTCTGCCTGCCTGTGTGTGTATCTCTCTTCGAGTCTGTGGGTCTGCGTGTCTGTCTGCCTGTTTTCTTATCTGTCCGCCGGTCGGTTTGCCTGTCTGTCTATCTCTCTCTCTCTCTGCCCGTGCATTTTACTGTCTGCGAGTCTATTGGTCTGCCTTTCTGTCAGTCTATCTTTGTACCTGTCTGTCTGTCTGCCCGTCTGCCTGTCTTTCTGTCTACATATCTGTCCGTCCGTGTATCTCTTTTCCTGTGTGTCTCTGTGTCTGCGTGTCTGTGGGTCTGCGTGCCTGTCTGCCTGTTTTCCTATCTGTCTGTATGCCTGCCGGTCGGTCTGCCTCATCTCTCTGTGCCCGTGCGTCTGTTTGTCTTCGAGAGTATTATTCTGCCCTTCTGTCTGTCTATCTGTGTGCCTGTCTGTCCGTCTGGCCGTCTGCCTGTCTCTCTGTCTGCATGTCTGTCTGTCTGTATATCAGCCTGTCTGTCTCTTCCGGTGTGTCTGTCTGCGAGGCTGTAGGTATTCCCTTTTACCTGTCTGCCTGACTGCTTATGTATCTCTCTCTCTCTCTCTCTCTCTCCTATGTGTCTGTATGTCTGCGAGTCTGTTGGTCTGTGTGACCGTCAGTCTATCTTGCTATCTGTCAGTCTGTCTGCCGGTCTGTTTGTCTTCCTTTCTGTCCGTTCATCTGTGAACCTGTCTGTCTGTCTGCCCGTCGGTCTGTCTCTCTGCCTACATATCCCTCTGTCTATATCTCTACCTGTCTTTCGCTGCCGGTGTGTCTGTCTGCGAGGATGTAGGCATTCCTGCCTGTCTGCATGTCTGTCAGTGTATCCGCCTTTCTCTTCCTGTGTGTCTGTTTGTCTGTGGGTCTGCGTGTCTGTTTTCCTATCTGTCTGCCTCTCTCTCTCTCTCTCTCTCTGCCCGTGCGTCTGACTGTCTGCGATTTAACAGGTCTGCCTTTCTGTCTGTCTATCTGTGTACCTGTCTGTCTGTCTGTATTTTTTTAAGTCTACCTGTCTGTCTCTGCCGGTGTGTCTGTCTGCGGGGCTTTGAGAATTCCTGCCAATCTGTCTGCCTGCCTGTCTGTGAATCTTTATCTCTCTCTTTTCTTGTGTTTCTGTATGTCTACGAGTCTGGGGGTCTATCTTTGTGTCTGTCTATCTGTTTGCCGCCAGCCTGTCTCTCTGTATGCATGTTTGTCTGTCTGTGTATCACCCTGTCTGTCTCTGCCGGTATGTCTGCCTGCGAGGCTGTAGGTGTTCCTGTCTATCTGTCTGCCTGCCTGTGTGTCTCTATGTCTGCGAGTCTGAAGGTCTGCGTGTCAGTTTGCCTGTTTTCTTGTCTGTCCGCCGGTCGGTCTGCCTGTCTGCCTGCCTCTCTCTCTCTCTCTCTGCCTTGGCGTCTGACTGTGTGCAAGTCTATTGGTCTGCCTTTCTGTCTGTATATATGTGTTCATGTCTGTCTGCCTGCTCGTCTGCCTGTCTCTCTGTCTGCATGTCTGTCTGTCTGTATAACAGCCTGTCTGTCTCTGCCGGTGTGTGAGAGAGAGAGAGAGATAAAGAGAGAGAGAGCGTGAGAGAGAGAGAAGAGAAAGAGAGAGAGAGAGAGAGAGAGAGAGAGAAAGAGAGAGAAAGAGAGAGAGAGAGAGAGAGAGAGAGAGACAGAGAGAGTTATGAAAGAGAACAACATATTCGCAGACAGACAAATGATATTCAGTCCGACAGACAGACAAAGATACCGACAGGAATACCTACAGGCAGACAGACACGCAGACTCGCAGACACACAGGAAGAGAGAGAAGGGAATACACAGACAGTCAGGCAGACAGATAGACAGACGCACCGGCAGAGACAGACAGGCTGATATACAGACAGACAGACATGCAGACAGATAGACAGGCAAGCGGGCAGACAGACAGCCAGGCACACAGATAAACAGACAGAAAGGCAGACTAAAAGACACGCAGAGGGGGAGATACAGACAGACAGGAAGACCGACCGGCGGACAGAGAGACAGATAGAAAAACAGGCAGACAGTCACGCAGACCTACAGACTCGCAGACATACAGAAACACAAGAAGAGAGAAAGAGAGATACACCGACAGGCAGGCAGACAGATAGAGAGAAACAATTACAGCATCGCAGACAGACGCACCGGCAGAGACAGATAGGCTGATAAACAGACAAACAGACATGCAGACAGAGAGACAGACAGACGAGCAGACAGGCAGGCAGGCACACAGCTAGACAGACAAGAAGATAGGCCAATAGACTCGCAGACAGTCAGGCTCACAGACAGAGAGAGAGAGGCAGACAGACACGCAGAACCACAGACTCGCAGACAAACAGGCTCACAGGAAGAGAGAGAGACTTACATTGACAGACATGCAGATAGGCAGGACAGCCTTCGGCCTCGCAGACAGACAAACCGGCAGATACCGACAGGTAGAGTTACAGACAGACAGATATGTAGACAGAGAGACAGGCAGACGGGCAGACAGATAGACAGGTACACAGATAGACAGACAGAAAGGTAGACAGACAATCCGACAGACAGACTAACAGATAGGAAGCTAGGCAGACGGTCACAGACCCACAGACTCGCAGGCATGCAGACACACAGAAAGAGAAAGAGTGAGAGAGATACACAGACAGTCAGGCAGACAGATAGACAGACACACCGGCAGAGACAGACAGGCTGATATTCAGACAGACAAGAGACTCGCAGACAGTCAGACGCACGGCCAGAGAGCTAGAGGCAGACAAATAGGAAAACAGGCAGACAGACACGCATAACCACAGACTCACAGACAAACAGACACACAGGAAGAGAGAGAGATACATTGACAGACATGCAGACAGGCGGAAATACCTACAGCCTCGCAGACAGACACACCGGCAGAGACAGACAGGTAGAGCTACAGACAGACAGATATGTATAGAGAGAGACGGGCAGACAGATAGACAGGCACACAGATAGACAGACAGAAAGACAGACCGACAGACAGACCGACAGACAGACCAACAGCTAGGAAGCTAGGTAGACGGTCACATAGACCCACAGACTCGCAGACATACAGACACACAGGAAGAGAGAGAGAGAGAGAGATACACAGACAGTCATGCAGACAGATAGACAGACGCACCGCCAGAGACAGACAGGCTGATAAACAGACAGACAGACATGCAGACAGAGAGACAGGCAGACAGGCAGACTAATTAAAGCGCAGACAGTCAGACGTACGGGAGGCTACAGAGGCAGATAGGCAGACAGACAGGCAGACAGACAGGCAGACAGACGCAGACAGATTCACAGACATACAGACACACAGGAAGAGAAAGAGAGAGATACACAGATAGGCAGGAATAGCTACAGCCTCGCAGACAGACACATCGGCAGAGTCAGACAGGCAGACGCACAGACAGATAGGCTAATAGATTGTCCGACTGAAAAGGAGACAGACGGAAAAGAATACGGACAGACATTCTTACAGATAGACATAAAGAGAGAGAGAGAGAGAGAGAGAGAGAGAGAGAAAGAGAGAGAAAGAGAGAGAGAGAGAGAGAGAGAGAGAGAGAGGGAGAGAGAGAGAGAGAGAGAGAGGAAGGGAGAGAGAGGAAGAGAGAGAAAAGAGACAGAGAGAGAGAGAGAGAGAGAGAGAGAGAGAGAGAGAGAGAGAGAAAGAGAGAGAGAGAGAGAGAGAGAGAGAGAAAGAGGAAAAACATATTCGCAGACAGACCGATGATAGGCAGTCCGACAGACAGACAAAGAGACAGACAGGAATACCTACAGCCTAGGCGGACAGACACTCAGACCCCCACAATCGCAGATATACAGACACACTGAAAGAGAGAGAGAGAGAGTCACGGACAGTCAGGCAGACAGATAGACAGAAAAACCTACAGCCTCGCAGACAAACACACCAGCAGAGACAGGCAGGCTGTTATACAGACAGATAGACCGACGTACGGGCAGGGACAGAGAAATATAGGCAGACAGACAGGCAGAACGACCGGCAGACAAACAGACAGATAGGAAAACAGGCAGACAGGCACGCATACCCAAAGACTCGCAGACATACAGACACACAGGAAGAGAAAGAGAGATACACAGACAGACGGATAGGCAGGGATACCTACCACCTCGCAGACAGACACAAAGGCAGAGACAGACAAGCAGACTTACAGAGAGACAGACAGACAGACTTACAGACAGACAGTTATGCAGACCCTTAGAATCGCAGAAGGAAAGTCACAGAGGCAGAGAGAGAGAAAGATAGGCAGACAGACAGGCAGATAATAGGCAGTCCGACAGAAAGACAAAGAGACAGACTGTCAGACGAGTCAGGCAGACAGATAGGAAAAGAGGCAGACAGGAACGAAGACCCACAGACTCGCAGACATACAGACACACAGAAAGAGAATTTGAGATACGCAGACAGACAGATAGGCGGAAATACCTACAGCCTCGCAGACAGGCAAACCGGCAGAGACAGGGAGGCAGACTTACGGAGAGACAGACAGGCAGACTTACAGACAGACAGATATTTAGACAGAGGGACAGGCAGCCAAGTAGACAGATAGGAAAACAGACAGACATAGACGCAGACCCACAGACTCGCAGACAAACAGAAACAGGACGAGAGAGAGAGAGAGACGCAGACAGGCAGGCAGACATACAGACAGATAGGCATTCAGATAGTCAGACTGAAAAACAGACAGATGGACCTTCAGAGAGACCCACAAAGAGAGAGGGAGGGAGTAAGAGAGAGATAGAGCGAAAAAGAGAGAGAGAGAAACAGAAAAAAAGCAAAAGAGAGAGAGAGAGAAGGAGAGAGAATAAGATAAAGAGAGAGAGAAGGAGAGATAGAGAGAAAGAGAGAGTGAGAGAGAGAAAGGGAGAGAGACCTATCGACTCGCAGCCAGAAAAGTAAAACAAAATATTCGCAGAGAGACAGATGATAGGCAGGCCGACAGACAGACAGACAGAGAGACAGACAGGAATACCTACAGCCTAGGCAGACAGACACGCAGACCCCCACAATCGCAGATATACAGACACACTGAAAGAGAGAGACAGTCACGGACAGTCAGGCAGACAGATAGACAGAAATACCTACAGCCTCGCAGACAAACACACCAGCAGAGACTGACAGGCTGTGCTTTATTTAAAAAGCTTTTATAACTTGTGCAAAGTGTTATCTGTTGTGCAGCGTAAGTCTGTTAATTATTGCATTTATTAAACACGGCGTCAGTTCCGTATTGTTGTTATTGCCTGTTTTGATTCTTTTGCTTTGGTGCTCCCCTGTGCAAACACTTGTTTGTGCGTGTGTTCGCTGCTGCAAATTTCTTCTTGTGCATCGCGCTCTCGCAAATTCTTGCTGTTGCTTTTCGCTCCAGACAATTTGTTTGTGTACGAATAGTTATTTTTTGAGCGTTTACTTGCTCTATTCTTGTGCACTGTGTTTCGTTTTGCTCTGCGCTCTCGCAACTTTTGCTTATTCTTTTAACGCTGGTAGTAATTATGTCGTGCTGTAAGAAACCTTGCACGTTCAAGCAGGCTGATGATTCTGCATTGCCGCAATTTGTTAATTGCTGGCTGTGTGAGAATATAATGCATGCTAAATGTGCAGGTCTCACTGGGCGTGATTGCGACAAGATCGCTGCAATTGCCAAGAAGGGCTGCGGCGGCTTGCGTTGGTCGTGCCCAGAATGCATCGACAAGCAAATTGATTTCTCCAGAATGTATAAGTCTGTGAGAAATCAATTCTTCAAACTAAATAACGTGGCTAAGCAGCTCTCGAGTAGTTTTGACTCGAGTTTTGAGTTGCTTAGCAAATACAAATTCGAGTCTCCAACCAATCGCCGGCTGGAGCCTCAATTTTTGCAGATGCCCTCTCTGTCTGGCCAGATACCTTTGCCTCTGCTGTCCCTGCCGAGCAACTTGGATTCATCTCCAATGTTATCATTATCGCCTTCTCCGAGCGACTGCCCAAATACTACCCCAGTTTTATCCCCTGTAATAGTCCCATTAGACCCCGTACCTGAACCTGTCCCAGTTAGCCAAACTGCCTCAGCCTCCTCAGCTCCTGGCCGCAAAGGTAGACCTGCGCGCAATCTTGCCCAGATTGTTAAAAACAATCATGGTGCCTCTTTGGCCCCACCAAATCCTGTTCTCCCTCTAGCCCCTTCAGCTCCTACGTTAACTGTTGTTGCCCCTCGTAGGCAAGTTTTTGTGTCTCGACTTTCGTCTGACACCACCTCTGAGTCATTGGCAGCCTATATTGCTAGCAAATCTTCTGCTAGCGTGTCAATTACCAAATTTTAATTTCTCAACTCCTCGTGAAATATCATCTTTCAAAATAAATGTTTCACATGATATGTTCCCAATCATTTGTGATCCCAAATTTTGGCCTCCACATATGATTGTCCACGAGTTCAAGCCAAAAAAGCGTAACCAGCCTGTCACCCTTCCAGTCCCTTCAATACAGGGTACCATTTCTGCCCCAAAAAACTAACTTCTTCTTCTGACCAAGTCTTTATTCATTATCAGAATGTCAGAGGTCTTATTTCAAAACTTAAAAATCTTTTCATGGCCAGCACTTTTTTCGATTCGGATATAATCGCATTTTCAGAAACATGGTTAAACTCAACCGTATCTGATTTTGAGGTTTTTTCGAATAATTTTATTTTGCATAGAAATGATCGGCCGAGTCGGGGTGGTGGGGTATTAATTGCCGTTAAAGCCACTCTCCAGTCAGAACTTTTCTGTTTAAGTACGCCTACTGACGCTGAGATTGTCTCAGTCAAGGTGTCTTTTCCTACACGGAATATTTATATTTCATGCTCTTATGTTCCTCCTTCTTCTGATATTCAAGTTTATATGAAACATATTTCTTGTATTAAAGAAGTTTCTTCACACGTGCGTGATAATGACCTATTTATTGTGTTGGGTGATTTTAATTTGCCGAACATCTCTTGGTCAGTATTCACTGCCGAAAATTATCTAGTGCCCTCAGCACAGCATGACTTTATAGATTGCATGCTTGACCTTTCGTTGTTTCAAATCAAGTCAATTTCTAATCATTTGAATAGAACACTTGATCTTGTATTTGTTAACGACTACCTTATTACCAATGTGTCTAGGTCCCCTCCTTTATCTCTTCCTGAGGATGTATATCATCCTACTTTAGAGGTTGCAATGTTCAATTGTAATCCTCTCATTTCGTGCTCATCAGCCAATAAGCCCCGCCGTTGCTTTCGCAAAGGAAATTATTCATTGCTGAATCAGCTTATTTATGCAACCGATTGGTCTTTCTTATATGACTCGGTTGACATGAATACTGCTATTAACTTTTTTTATAACACCCTAAACTCCCTCTTAGATATGTGTATTCCCAAGTCAATTCCTTCGACTACCTCTTCAAACCCACCTTGGTTTAGTCCCAGATTAACGAATCTAAAAAATTTAAAATCTAAATATTTTAAAAAGTTTAAAAAGTCTGGTTCGTGTACTGACTTGGCTAAATATTCCATAGCCAAGTCGAACTTCTTTTCTTCTGAATTCTCAATGCTATGAGAATTATCTAATTCGTTGCAAAAGGCAATTTGCCCTAAATCCAAGACAGTTTTACAATTTTGTAAACTCGAAGCGTAAATCTTCAAGTTTGCCATCTTCTTTTTCTCTCGGGATGGATAAAGCTAGCAATGACTCTGATTCAGCTAACCTATTTGCTAATTTTTTTCAATCAACTTACTCTTCAGTCTGTCCTAATAATAATTCTTACCCTTATACTATTACTTCCTCTAGTTCTATACCTCCCCCTGTTATTTCCCATTCCTCTCTCCTTTTAGCTATAAATTCTTTAAAATCTTCTTTCTCTCCTGGGCCTGACAATATTCCTAGTTGTCTACTCAAGGAGTGTAGTTCTTCCCTTGTTTATCCATTGCTAAAGCTTTTTAATCTATCCCTTGAATCTTCTGTCTTTCCATCTCTTTGGAAAGAATCTTATATCATTCCTCTCCACAAGAAAGGTGGAAAGTCTGATATACTAAATTACAGGGGCATTGCAAAACTGTCCGCTATTCCTAAATTATTTGAAAAAATAATCACTTCGAATTTGCAGCATTTCCGCAAATCCGTTGTTTCCCCTGTTCAACATGGATTCGTAAAGAATCGGTCTACTACGACCAATCTGCTTGAGTTTACTTCCTTGGTAAATGATGCTTTCCTTTCGAAAATGCAAACTGATGTCATTTACACTGACTTCAGTAAGGCGTTTGACTCCGTGCACCATGACATTTTACTTTTTAAACTTGACCGAATAGGGTTTCCTCCGTCTCTTTTGCTTTGGATTAGTTCTTATTTAAAAGGTAGGACCCAAAGAGTAATGCTGAGGCTGACTACCTCTAAACAGGTTCACGCTACTTCTGGTGTTCCTCAAGGTAGTCATCTTGGACCTTTACTCTTTACTCTTTTTATAAATGATCTTCCCTCTGTTATATCCCATGCCCGAGTACTCATGTATGCGGACGACGTGAAACTTATTCTATCGTACACCAATCCCCTACATCATTCTCGTCTTCAAGACGATTTGAACGCTATGCAACTTTGGTGCTCGGCCAATCAATTGCATCTGAATTAGTCAGAGTGTATGTTTATGACATTTAATCGTACTACAACTTATCTTGTCAGTTATACAATCGACAATACCCCATTGCAACGTATACTAACAGTTAAGGATCTAGGCGTTCTTTTTGATTCTAAACTCTGTTTCAATCTTCACATAGATACCATCGTTAATGAGGCAAAAGGTGTACTTGGATTCATTAAACGATGGTCTAAAGAGTTTAACGATCCTTTTATAACGAAACTTCTGTACATCTCTCTTGTTCGCCCTATCCTTGAATACTGCTCTTGCATCTGGTCTCCGCAGTATAACAATAGCCAGGATCGTATTGAATCTGTTCAGAAGCAATTTCTGCTTTTTGCCTTACGAGGTTTAAATTGGGACCCTAATCTTCGGTTGCCATCCTATTCCAGCAGGCTGCTTCTTCTTAATCTTCCGTCGTTAACCAACCGTAGGACAATTCTCGGTGTTGTCTTTCTACATAAGTTGGTTGTTGGCGATATAGATTCTCCTTTTCTGTTAGGGCGTCTTCAATTCTCTGTTCCGGCTAGACCAACCAGAAATTACCGCCCCTTATTCCTATCGACGTGCACAACAGACTACGCTATGCACAATTCTTTTCGCGTGCTATGTAAAAATTACAATAGTTTGCATCACGTTTTCTCTACCGAACTTTCTCTACCCCTAATAAAATCGTTGCTTTCAGGATACCTTCGGGAAGTCACTGACCATTCCCAGCTATGAGCAGGGGCATGGCTAGCCGGACTGGCTGTAAATTTTCCCCCACCGGGTCGGTGATTTCCCATTACTTTCCCAATACTATCTCTTTATTCTATCAACTTAACACTCTGTATATCTAGCATACACTTCTATACTTTTTTAACAATCTTCCTCCTTTCTTTTCTCCTATTTATGGTATATTCTGAAATAAAATAGCAAATTAACATTATTTTTAATTTTACGTAAGAACACTTTTTCCTACTTACACCCTTCTTTTTAGATGTAGGCTCTAATAGCGTCACTGACAAAATTAGCTGTGAAAAGGGGCACAGCTGGCCGGACTGGCAAATAAAACACCTCCATCGGTCGGTGATGCTATTTGAAATTTGCGTTCTCTATCTAGGCTTTTAGCATTTAATTTTTCTAATTGAATTTATAATGTGTTGAATACTTGGAAGACACTCGTTTTGTCGACCACATGTAAATAAATAAATACAGACAGATAGTCCGACGTACGGGCAGAGACAGAGAAATATAGGCAGACAGACAGGCAGACCGACCGGCAGACAGACAGACAGATAGGAAAACAGGCAGACAGGCACGCATACCCAAAGACTCGCAGACATACAGACACACAGGAAGAGAAAGAGACATCTATAGGTCTGCATATCTATCTGTCCGTAAGTGTGCCTGTCTGTCTCTGCCCGTGTGTCAGTAAGCGAGGCTGTAGGTATTCCTGTCCATCTGTCTGCCTTACTGTCTATGTATCTTTTCCTCTCTTCCTGTGTATCTCTATTTCTGCGAGTCTGTGGGTCTGCGTGTCTGTCTGCCTGTTTTCCTATCTGTCTGTCTGTCTGCCTGTTTATCTACCTGGCTGTCTGCTTGTCTGTCTCTCTCACTCTGACCGTGCGTCTGACTGTCTGCCAGTCTATTGGTCTGCCCTTCTGTTTGTCAATCTGTGTACCTGTCTGTCTGTCTGCCCGTCTGCCTGTCTCTCTGTCTACAGATCTGTCTTTCTGTAAGTCGTCCTGTTTTTCTCTGCCGTTGTGTCTGTCTGCGAGGCTGTAGGTATTCCTGTCTATCTGTCTGCCTGACTGTCTGTGTATCTCTCCCTCTCTCTTCCTGTGTGTCTCTATGTCTGCGAGTTTGTGGGTCTGCGTGTCTGTCTGCCTGTTTTCCTATCTGTGTCTGTCTGCTTGTCTGTCTCTCTCTCTCTCTCTGCCCGTGCGTCTGACTGTCTGCGAGTCTATTGGTCTGCCTTTCTGTCTGTCTATCTGTCTGTCTGCCCGTCTGCCTGTCTCTCTGTCAGCATGTCTGCCTGTCTGTATATCTGCTTGTCTGTCTCTGCCTGTCTTTCTGTCTGCGAGGCTGTAGCTATTCCTGTCTATCTGTCTGCCTGACTGTCTGTGTATCTCTCTCTCTCTCTTCCTGTGTGTCTGTGAGTCTGTGGGTCTGCGTGTCTGAGTGGTTG